>WAAB01013449.1:112866-176440 GCA_013389865.1 Piaya cayana | reverse complement strand
TGTGGGAAGGGTGGCACAGGAGCGTGCAGCACAGTAGTGTGAAATGCTGCAGCAGTCTGGGTCACAGTGATCAGCTGTGCCATGCTGCATTGCAGCCGGTCCATCCCCAAACTAGGACTGAGAAGGTTTTCTGCTGATGAACAGGTGCGATCCCAAGTGTTTCGCATTGTTTGATTAAGTAAAAAATCTGTCTGTGCAAGCATGACACTTCTGAGCTAGAACAGAAATGCATCACAGATGTTTTGTGTGTCTCAGCCATTGCAGACATTGAGCATCCTGTTTGTGAAGCCAGAGCTTTGCCAACCGGCACAGAACCAGTTGCTGGTGGCAGAGCCTTTGGTGAGATCAGGGCAGGGGCAGCTGCTTTGCAGAGATGTACTCACCTGTGGCCATGGCTGCAAGCTGCTTCTTCTGCTGCATGGTCCAAGGAGACATCATTTTGGGGCCACTACCTTCTGCAGGTGGCTTTGAAAGTTGTTCATGTCTGTGGAAACATACTGTGGTATTTGCTAATGGGAAATCTTGCAGGTATTATAGCAGGGTGAATTTTGAAGGTTTTATTTGTCCTGCAGAGAGGTGTGCTCTCCAGTTACCTGCAGGACTGTTGTGCAGTCTAGATCCAACCAAACCAGCCTGAAGCAGACCCAGAAGACCTGCTTTGCATTTGGATGCTGGCATATTCCTGCATCACTGAGCCAGAAGCAAACTCCCTGGGCCAGAGGGCTTCTGGGTGCCATGTCCTGCTGACTCACAGAATCACAGAATGATTTGGGTTGGAAGCGACCCTAAAGCCCATCCAGCTCCTCCCCCCTGGATCACCCCCTGGACACCTCCCACTGGATCAGGGGCTCCAAGCCCCATTCAGCCTGGTCTTGAACCCCTCCAGGGATGAGGCAGCCACCACTGCTCTGGGCAGCCTGGGCCATGGCTTCCCCACCCTCACAGGAAAACATTTCTTCCTAAGATCTCATCTCAGTCTCCCTTCTTTCAGCCATCATAAATGCAATAAATACGAAACATAAATATGGTTTTGGGTAGCTGTGGAAGAGAGGAAAAGAAAGGAGGTAGGGTTGTGGTTGTGCTGTGATTGTCAGCTGGATTTTAATAACAGAGAAATGTTTTATGTTTAAAGCGGTGTTTGTTTTGCATGATAAGAAAAGATGGGGGTGGATGGTTGCTTCTACGGGAGCTGTATTCTCTTAAATCAGGGCATATCAGCGATCCAAGAAATACCTTTCCCAGCCAGACGATTGGCTTGGAGGCATCTTTGATTACTTTTTACTCTCTCAGAAAGCTGGGCTGGTGGTTTTAAAACCTGCAGCAATGGTTTTTGCAGCTGGAGGCTTTACAGCAGGACACAGAAGCTCAGGGTGCTTTTGGAAATGACTTCTAGTAGATGCATTAGGTGGAGTTTTAAGGGGTCGTGTGGTCTCAGCATGATAGCTACGGCTGCCTCTGGAGGAAGAGGAGGCCACGGATGCAGATAAAGAGGCTGGAGAGCTGCAGGGGACCAGCTTGGACAAGGTGATGGATGGTTTTCTTCCACAGCTTTTTCCCCTTATTTTGGGACCAGCAGTTTCTCGCATCCAACGACAGCTCTGAAGTGAAACGCACGCTTCCAGAAAGCTCTTCTGGTGAATCGCGAGTTTTCCATCCCTTCCTGCATCTCTGCTCTGCCCGTCCCTGTGCTGGCCTGATGAAGGCAGTGGAGCATTTTTTCTTGCCTCTGTGGATGTTCAGAGCAGCATGGATGGTGGGCAGGACATCGTAGCCTGTGGATCCCTTGGTTTTCGGCAGAGCTGCAGTGTCCTTCCCTGCTTGGATGCTTTTAATGCAAAGATTCACCCCAGAGTGTTGGTCCTTCTCCCTCCCAGGTTTTGGATTATCTGTGGAGCACATATTGTCTTCCTCAGAATTGGCTCTGAGGAAGGATATTTGCACGTCTTTTTTTATGTATTTGCATTACAGGGGCAAGGGATTAATTTATTGACTGCAAACAGCCACTTTGAAGCTGCTTCTCTGTATTTCTGTGCTTATCTTTATTTAATTAACAGGGATGAGGCTCATGCACTCAGATTGGCTGTCATTTGCTATTCCTCCAGAAGCTTTTTTAACACAGGGACTAATGACAGAGGAGTTAATGTCTCAAAGATAAGAACTTAAAAGGAGAAGGGTGGAAAAGGAGGATTTAAATTTCTTCTTGCCTACAAGGAGAAGCTGCAGTGGTTTTAAGCTTAAATATGATCTGTCTGGTTGCAGGCAGGTTGGTTAATTTAGGAGTACCTTTTAGTAATCTGCTAAATTGTCTTTAAGGAAATAACACAGATCATCTTGAAGGTGGGAGGGAGTTGCTGGATGTAGGGATGCTGCTTGGGAGAGTGTTATGGGATGATGCTAGATGACCTTTAAAGGTCCCTCCAACCCAAACTACTGAATTCTGTGCTGCCACATTGTTGTCCCAGGACTTTACCACAGGACATGGCCACTGAGCTTGCAGTGAAGCACTGGTGCCTGATTTCTTTCCAACCTCCTGCCTGTAGAGGTATCCACAGTTTGAAGGGGTTCCCCAGCTTTGAGCTTAGACTCCCTGCACACCTGCTGGGATGGATAGCCAGGTATTATGCTGTTACTGCAAATTGTAGTGGCATTTCACATGCTGTCACCTAGAAGCTCAGCATTTGCACACTGGAGAGTTAATAAAATCTGTCCCCAAAAGCTTGGCCAGGCTCTCTCTGCCAAAGCTCATTGCGGTTTCCCATCGAGACTGAGGTTGTAGCCAGCAGCATCATCTGGAGGAGATGAGGCAGCAATGTGGTGGCTTTTCAGCATCATCGATGGTCCATGAACTTGCCTTAGTGCTGGAGCTGCTGGTAAATGTGATTAGTGCACCTCCAGTTCCCAAAGGAGCTGAGGAAGATGCCCTGACTCTCTCTGCTGCTGACAGCCTTTCCTCTTACAGTTGCAGCACCAAGACTGCCTTTTCTGTTCCTTCCCCTTCTGCTGTCACTGTATGCACTTTGATTTATTTATTTTTTTTTAAACTGGGGATTCTCTTCCTTTTTTGTCAGCTTGGAGAGTGATTTCTTTTACGCTTTTCTCTATTTAGGGCTCTGGGGGAGGAAGTGACTCAGCCTTTCCCCTGCTCTAGTTTGCACAGTCATCCTTTGCTGCCTTTCCTGAAGATTTCCTTGAGCACCCCCATTTACGCTCGCTTCATTCAGCAGGATCACGTCTGACTCCTTATCACACATTTTGGAGCACAGTGGGAGAGGCTGAGCTGTCAGCTGGAGCTTTCCCTGTGCTGTGAGGATAGTAACACAGTGAGGAGGACACGCTGCTAGACCTGCAGCAACTCCAGGTCTCCTGCTCTATTCCATATCCATGACTGTGGATGTCTGTGGAGAGTCAGGCAAGTCCAACCAAGTGGAATTTTGAGGTCTCGCCTAGTCATACTATAAAAATTGATGGCATGGATTCAACCGGGAGAGGAGAGTGAAGATGACTCCCATTGCGAAGGATGTCATGATCACCCAGGCAGTGATAGGAGTGGTAAGTGTGGATGATGGATGCATGATGATGCTTGCTCTGTGCGGGACTGCTGCCAGCTTGCCTTTTGCAGCAGAGCTGAACCAGTTGCTAAATGCCAGGGAGAAAGCATCATTTGCTCTCTACAGGGCTTTCAGATGCTGCTGCTCAGTGAGGGAGTCACTAAATCGTCTGCCGCTCTAAGTGATACCAGACATTCGGTATGCCATGTTCGATATTAAAAACAAGTACATTACTTTCAGGTTAATTTTTCTCCTCTTCTGGAAGCCAGTGCAGCTGGCTGCAAGCTCTGCTTCTTTCTAAAGAAGAAGGGAAAATAAAAAGAAGACTCTCCCAATATCACCAGAGCCCTTCCTCTCTCCAAAACCCGGAACCTCAAAACCTGAAGCCAACTTTGATCTGCTCAGGAAATTTCAAAATGGGGACTTACTCCTTTGTTTTATAGATTTTTTACAGTAGGAATGATCTTTGTCTCACATTATTCTTCTCTCAGATTTTATATTTGAGGTATTGTGTGTGATGATATTATATTTGATAGGATCCTTGTTGGTATATTAACTCCACAGCAGCAATCCTGTGCTTTTGCTGTCCTCCACCGGTGGTTGAGTCTCCTGGGTGGTCTCTTAGTTCCCAGGTTGGCTCTAGCTGGTTTGTGAGCATGTATTGCTGGTGGTTGGGAGAGGGCGTGCAGTATTTCTCTGGTAGCTTATGGTAACAAGGCTACCATCATTTCATAACAAATCCTCAGTCTTGATCTGTGTGGTGCATGCAGCGGTGTTTGATCCCACTTTAATGTGGCTGAATTTCAGTGAGTGGTGGAATTTTGAGCTTCACAAGCCTTTATTAGAACATTGTTAACTTTAGACATGACCTTATTGAAGCTCCTGTGCTGTGAGCAAGGACATCTCTGGTGGTCACAAGATTCAAGCTTTTTTGTTTCTATTTACAACTCATTTAGAATCATAGAATGGCTTGAGTTGGAAGGGAACTTAAAGCAGATCGAGTTCCAACCCACCCTGGGATCCCTTCTACTTGATCCATCCAGACTGACCTTGAACACTTGAAGGATTAACACCTTAACATCCAAGATTGTAGCTGTTGATCCAGACCCTGACGTTGTGCTTGAGAAGAGAGGTAGTAGTCTCACATCATGGAATAAGTGCCAGTGGAGCTTTTCATAGTTTGGTAACACCAAGTTTGCTCATCAGGGTTAGTCCAAGCTTCTGCTGAAGCACCTTGAAGGTACCTCTGAGTGCACAGGGGCTGCCTGTGAATCCTCATTCTGAGCAACCAACGTGGTTTGCTGATAGCAAAGGCCCAAAACAGGACCTTGAGTAGCCCAAGATCTTATGATAGGAGCGCAAAGCCCAGGACCCAGAAGTTACGTCTGTTCTTTATTGGGATCTCTATTGAATCAGACCTGTCCAGTTCGGCCAGATGTTTCTGGAGAGGGTGTGGTAACCTTGCAGGAGGGAGGTCTTGCCTGCATCTTGCATTCTTTACCTTCTCAGGGAGCTGTTTGCCATGCAGAGTGCCTGGAGGAGGCTTTCTCATGGCAGTGCCAGCCATAAATACACAAGGAAAAGGGCTGTTTGTGAAGGTGAATATGCTCTGTAAGGAAGCCATTTCTTTGGTCTTCTGGTCAATAAATAGGGTGGTACGCTGTTGGGGATGCAAGTGGTGAAGTTGTCTTTAGTAAGTAAGAGTAAACTCTGAGACTTTCCAGATATTTTTAAAAGAAACTCCAGAAAATGAAGCTTAATGTTTCTTGTCATACCCCTATCAGATCACACCTCTTCTCCTTCCTCGAGTCTTTTGGCCCTTTTCTGGGTCACTTTGTTGGAGCATGGCAACCTGCAGTCATCATGTTTCCTTTTCTGGCCAGTTCTGGCTCATGAGAGGAACTACAGGCATTACAGGCAAGTTTTATGGAAGGGACTTTAGACTTGCCCCATGAGAAGGTAGTGGTTGATCACAGAATCATGAAATTTGCTTGTGTTTGAAAGGACCTTAAAGCCCATCCAGTTCCACCCCCTGCCATGGGCAGGGACACCTCCCACTGGATCAGGGGCTCCAAGCCCCATCCAGCCTGGCCTTGAACACTTCCAGGGATGGGGCAGCCACCACTTGTCTGGGCAACCTGTCTTACCACCCTCATAGTAAAAAATGTCTTCCTAAGATCTCATCTAAGTCTACCTGCTAGATAATCTAAACCTGATGATGTGGAAGAACATGTAATTGAGGAGCCATGGAGCTGATGTGAATATTCATGTGGAGATAGTAGGGTGTCCTTGCAGTCTGAAGTTGGTGACCTCCTAGAAATGCTTCAGTTACCCAGTTTGGGTTTTGCCTGCTTGTGTTGCTTGTGTTCATTTGCGCTGCTTTTTCTTTTAAGAAATCCAACCAAACTGTGACCCTCTCAGAGGCCATTACGTAACCACTATGGTGGTTGTTAAGCATGTGGTGATGTGATTCTCAGATCTGTCTAACTATNGCCCAGGACCCAGAAGTTACGTCTGTTCTTTATTGGGATCTCTATTGAATCAGACCTGTCCAGTTCGGCCAGATGTTTCTGGAGAGGGTGTGGTAACCTTGCAGGAGGGAGGTCTTGCCTGCATCTTGCATTCTTTACCTTCTCAGGGAGCTGTTTGCCATGCAGAGTGCCTGGAGGAGGCTTTCTCATGGCAGTGCCAGCCATAAATACACAAGGAAAAGGGCTGTTTGTGAAGGTGAATATGCTCTGTAAGGAAGCCATTTCTTTGGTCTTCTGGTCAATAAATAGGGTGGTACGCTGTTGGGGATGCAAGTGGTGAAGTTGTCTTTAGTAAGTAAGAGTAAACTCTGAGACTTTCCAGATATTTTTAAAAGAAACTCCAGAAAATGAAGCTTAATGTTTCTTGTCATACCCCTATCAGATCACACCTCTTCTCCTTCCTCGAGTCTTTTGGCCCTTTTCTGGGTCACTTTGTTGGAGCATGGCAACCTGCAGTCATCATGTTTCCTTTTCTGGCCAGTTCTGGCTCATGAGAGGAACTACAGGCATTACAGGCAAGTTTTATGGAAGGGACTTTAGACTTGCCCCATGAGAAGGTAGTGGTTGATCACAGAATCATGAAATTTGCTTGTGTTTGAAAGGACCTTAAAGCCCATCCAGTTCCACCCCCTGCCATGGGCAGGGACACCTCCCACTGGATCAGGGGCTCCAAGCCCCATCCAGCCTGGCCTTGAACACTTCCAGGGATGGGGCAGCCACCACTTGTCTGGGCAACCTGTCTTACCACCCTCATAGTAAAAAATGTCTTCCTAAGATCTCATCTAAGTCTACCTGCTAGATAATCTAAACCTGATGATGTGGAAGAACATGTAATTGAGGAGCCATGGAGCTGATGTGAATATTCATGTGGAGATAGTAGGGTGTCCTTGCAGTCTGAAGTTGGTGACCTCCTAGAAATGCTTCAGTTACCCAGTTTGGGTTTTGCCTGCTTGTGTTGCTTGTGTTCATTTGCGCTGCTTTTTCTTTTAAGAAATCCAACCAAACTGTGACCCTCTCAGAGGCCATTACGTAACCACTATGGTGGTTGTTAAGCATGTGGTGATGTGATTCTCAGATCTGTCTAACTATGTCAAGAGATGGATCTCTTGGCAAGTCCTCCCCTCCATCACTTAACGCTTCCAACCTTTTCCACATGTCAACAAGCATTACACTGAGCTTGATGGGAAGTGTCAGCCAGTAAAGCCTTCTCCTCCTTTTCACAGGCTAATACACTTCAGGATAAAATTTTCCACTAACTTCCTTAATTCTGTTCATCCACTGTATTACAGTAGACAAGTCCATTGTGTGCTCATCTTTGCAGTACCTAAATTCTATTCTGAGCATCTGCATCTGTTGATTAAAGTATTAGGAGAAATGTCGGCTTGGAAGCAATGGGTTCGATTAGCCACTAATTTTGACTAAAAAACCATCAAACTGGTTCAAAGTACAATAGCACCTGTAGCCACTGTTTTCTGATGTTCTCAGGGAGGTCAGAGTATGTAACCATAAGGGAGGATTAATCAGGAAGCTAACGAGAGGAGTTTGCAGGGTGAACATGAGCATCCTGCATGAAGTCTTCCGAGCGACCTAGGAGTATAGAAAAATATTTGAGTATATTTAAGGATGGCGGCTGTTTTTCTTGGCTAGTGAGCTGTAATGACTGCAGGAACTTCATGGTTGCATGGAACATGGACAGCTGAGTTTGTAGGATGGTCTTGTGTGAAGATCTGGATAACTTGGCTCAGTCAGTCAGATACTTATTTTCTGAAGGACTTCATGCATGGGTGGTGGGAAAAAGTTCCACACCTTGCTGGAGGTACAGATGGGTGGTGTGAAAGCCTGAAACTTCATAGGAACATCTTATGTTGTTGGTTGATGTGTGCTTTGTTGGTTTGCAGTTGGTCTCAATTGTCTTAAAGGTCTTTTCCAACCCAAATGATACTATGATTTCTCTTTTCTGGATTGGGGATTGGGCCCCAGTGTTGGATGGCCAAATGGGAGGCAGATGGCGGCTACTGCGCAATGCAGGTGGGAGAGAAGGAGGAATCACAGCATTCTCACCTTTGCTTTTCTTTTCTTGTTTGCTTGGTCCAGTGTCAAGTATCTGGATGTGAGCTCAGTCCAGCTCATGCTCTGGGGCCATAGCTGGGATTCTCTGAACTCTTTGTGTCTTGAGGCTGCCCACATGAGCAGGGCTGATATCAAACCATCCAGGAAGGAAGAGGTGGGTAGTAGAAAGCTTCTGGCTCCTTTTTATATAGGGAAAAGTGCACATGAAGCCTGGACAGCACTCACTATGTGGGACCATCATCTTTGCTCTGCAGAAGGCTTTGCTTGATGTGCATGATTGTTGTGTATTTGACCTCCATGTCAGCCTGGATTAACAGGCCACTTGCCTCTGGGAAGAAGTTTAGGCTGGTTTTAATTAAGCTGGAGGTCTGGTCTGATAGCTTTGTCCTAGAGGTCTGGACAAGAGGAAGGTGCCCCTAGCCAAGTGACTGGATGAGAAGGAATGGCCTCAAGTTGTGCTAGGTTTAGATTGGATATTAGGGGAAATTTCTTTACTGAAGGAGTGGTGAAGCACTGGAGGAGGCTATCCAGGGATGTGATGGAGTCTCCATCCCTGGAAGTCTTTAAGAAATGTGTAGATGTGGCACTTCAGGATATAGGTTAATAGGTATGGTGGTGTTGGGCTGACAGTTGGACTGGGTGATCTTAGAGTTTTTTTCCAACTTTAATGATTCTGTGATTCATGATTCTAAGATCCTGGAGTTATTTTGAACTGAAATAAGCTCCAAAGGTCCTCTGGTCCAGTCATCTACTCAGAGCAGGGCTGGCTTCTACGTCAAACCTGTCCACACAGAGCCGTATCCAGCTGAATCTTGATGCTGTTCCCAAGGATGAAGACAACACACTCCCTTGTGTCATCCCTTGGGTGCTGAACCATGCCGACAGTGAAGGAATTTTCTAATATCCAATCAGATATTCACATGCTGCAGCTACCGATCCTCAGACCTTGAGGTGAGCAGCTGCCATGGTTAGCTGCTGGAGAAGGCTTTCTGCCACTGGTCTCTTCCATGCCCCTGGCATGTGGCTGCTGAGTTTCTCAGTTCCTCGGGGACATCACCACTTTCTAGCAAGGCAGCAGCATGCGTGTGCCTGCCTGCATGCTCTGAGAAGGCTTACTGCCAACTGACCTAATTATTATAATCTCGCTCTTCCCAAGATAGTGCGGGTTCCCTTGGCTCTCAGGAGTCTTCCCTGGTTTTTCCAAGCTGCTGTTTGATTTCTTGTCTGCCTTTTAATAACATTATTCATTTGCTCAGGCAAGGTGAAGCAAGAGAATAAGCTCAACTGACAGATACATTGCATTACATGTGAACTACCTCTTCTGCTCCGCTGGCCACCCTGACTGCTAGACCTTCCAGGCAGCCCTCATGTATATGTTTACTTGCAGACTCACTGTCCATCAGGACTCTTTTCCCCTTCTCCAACTGCACACATGCTTCCTCTTTACTGCAAAAGTCCCCTGTCTGCCAGAGTTAATGGGTGTAATTTCTACGTTGCCTCTTCTTGCCTTGCTCATGGAGGCAGGGTTGTTGCCTAGCCCATTTTTTCATTGCCTAGCCCACCTTTATCGTTTTCTAGCCCATTTTTGCATTGCCAAGACCATATTTTTCATTGCTTAGCCTCCTTTTTTCTCTGCCTAGCCCATTTTTTTTGTTGCCTAGCCCTGATTTTCATTGTTTGGCACATTTTTTATTGCCTAGCCCATATTTTTGCTGCCTAGCCCATTTTTTTTCCTGTGCATACCCCTTTTTTTTGTTGTTCACTATCCTGGGGTTTTTTTGTTGTTCATTAGCCCTTTTTTTTTGTTGTTCACTATCCCACTTTTTTGTTCCGTATCCCATTTTTCTGCCTTCTGCCAGACTCCTCGTGCTGCCCTGCCCCTGCTGCTGTGGGTGCTGCCTTCCCTACCTACCCTTTTTCCTTTCTATTAAGGGTTTATTTGGGTACAGATTACTTTTTAAAGGTGACATATTCTGTTTTCAGCAAGACAGGGATTTGCATCATGTTAACAGGATTTAGCAGATACTTCAGCATTAATAAAATAAAGTGCGGGAGAGGAAAAAAACCCAGACCAACTCATTGCATCTTGAGGTGAGCTCCCTCTGTCCATAAACTTTATTTTTCTTACTGCAAATTGAAGTCAGGAATTATCCCTGTACTGTCTGAAAGCCTCTGCAATCCCCAACGGGCAGAGAATAACCCGATATAACTTGATTGCTCCTTGCAGGGACAGGGCTTACTGCTAAGCTCACCAGTTAAACCACCTGGTGGGATCAACAGAGGTTAGAAGCATCACAAGGGCTTGGTGGCAGAGGGGCTGAAAAACAAGAAGCCAGCAGCATTACCCTGAAAACCTGTTTTATTTTCCCCTGGTTCTGTAAAAGATCCAGTTTGACCTGAAAGGGAGTGGGAGAGGATGCAGTGGCACATCGTCCAAGCATCAGAGGGGCTTTATCTGCTTTGTGGTCTCTGTAGCCTTGGGTGATATCTTGTGGAATGCCTGATAGCACTTGGAAAGTAAATATTTTCTCCTGGAGCAGAACAGCCTGTGGGGAAGCTGGAGCAAGCCAAAGCAGAAGCATTGCTGTGAGGATAAAGCCTGAAAGGGTTGGCACCAGCAGTATGTCTCTCTTTTGAGAGCCTTTTTTTAAAGCCCATCCAGCTCCTCCACCCTGCCATGGGCAGGGACACTTCCTGCTGGATCAGGGGCTCCAAGTCCCATCCAACTTGGCCTTGAACACCTCCAGGGATGGGACAGTCACTTCTCTGGGCAACCTGGACCAAGACCTCATCAACCTCAATGTGAACAATTTCTTTCTAATGTCTAATCTAAATCTTCCCCCTTCCAATTTAAAGCCATTCCTTCTTGTCCTGTCACTCCAGGCCTTTGTAAAAACTCCCTCTGCAGCTTTCCTGGATCCCCTTTCAGCCCTGGAGGCTGCTCTAAGGTCTTTCTGGAGCCTTCTTCTCTCCAGGCTGAACAACCCCAACTCTCACAGCCTGTCTTCATATTGGAGGTGCTCCAGCCCTCTAATCATTTCATGGCCTTGCTCTTGCCTTGCTCCAACAACCCTTGGACTTGCTCCAACAGTTCCATATCCTTCTTACGCAGGGGATCACAGAACTGAACACAGGGCTCCAGATGAGGTGTCACCTCAGTGGAATAGTGGAGAGAATCCCCTCCCTTGAACTGCTGGTCACTCTCCAGCCGCAGGGTGCCCCTGGACTTAGGGCCCTGAGGAATCACAGAGGATCTTCAGGCTCCGTCTGGGAAGAGAAAGCCCCAAAGAAAACTTCAGTGGTTGCATCTTCCCCTGAAGTCTCCAAGTGCTTGCAGTAACTCAGGGCTGGGCATGGAGTTAATTTTCTTGATAATTCCTATTGTATAATTTATTCCAGAAATGCCTTTTCCATTCCTTTGTTAGGCTCAGTTACTTAACTGATGGTTCATCAAGATCCCTCAGATGCCCTCATCTGACCTTCACTGCACATGGATCCACAAACTGGTGATGATGGGCTTCTGCCTGCAAGTCCCTTTAATGTGAGATACTGCCTGGACGTATAGTGTTTTACAGTCTCTTGATTAATTATGTGATTCGTTATCTTTTTTCTTTTTTTTTTTTACCAAAGCTAAATAGTTTGGACTCTTTATTTGCATCTGTGAGGTCACAGGTATATAAATAGCGGTCCTGGTGCTATGAAACTTCTGCTGATGCTGCTCCCTGCTGTTGCGATTACAGTCCTGCCTCCATGTTCTCGTTATGATAAACTTTAGGACTGTTAATCCCATGGGTGTAAGCAGAGGTTGGGAGGTACGGAAAGAGACTTTCCCAGATGCTGCTGTGGCCTGGCATGACGTCCTTCAGACCCTGCAGTCATATTTGGTGGGGCTGCCACGTGGTGAAGGTTGTCATGGGAGCATCTTCATGTTGAACATGAAGGATGTTGTATAGAGGTGGATGTTGGTTTCCCAAGCAGGAATAGCCTCTAGCTGCCTCAGAGGAAGTTTAGATTGGATGGTAGGAAAAATGTCTTCACAGAAAGAGTTATCAGGTGCTGGCAGAGGCTGCCCAAGGAGGTGGTTGAGTCACCATCCCTGGAGGTGTTTAAAAGACGGGTGCTCAGGGATATGATTTTGTAGTGGACTGGTACAGTTGGAATTCATGATCTTAAACGTCTTTTCCAACCTAATGATTCTATGGTTCTATGACCCTTCAACAAAAGAACAAAAAATAATGTAAAAATCATTTGTAGATGTGTTTCTGGGTTGTCTTCATGCCTGTAGGTCTCCCAGTTGCTACGTGGGCCGTAAGGGGTGGGTTTTCCACTGCAGGTGGGATCTTGGGGTGGACACAGATGTCCTGAAAGATGGATCCTGTTGATGTTTGATGTCTGCAGGTGGTTCTAGGTCCTCTAGTCATCATCCAGCTTTGTAGGAGCATTGTTTCCTTTTGGGTCAAGAAGCAGACTTACTGAAATAAGTATTTGTGGCACTATCCCCGACTAGGCTGTATTTGCAAAGAAAAAACTTCTCTCATTGCTTTCTTGTCCTGCTTTCCAGAGCTCCTGGGTATGTACTCAAAGCAGTAACCCCAAATCTGTTCTGAAAACTAAGGGCAAACTTCTGATGTCCATCAAAAACCTGTAGATCTGTGACGCTTTCCATGTGGTAACACCTTGAAGCTATAAAACCTCTTTCTACCTCCCCAGGTTAGATGGGAAGCCAAGCATTTAAGATAACTTCTAACCGAGGTTGTTGCGTTTCTTGAGAGGGGGAAGTGAGGCACAGTGGAGGAGCCAGCAGTACATCCTAATCACACACGCAGTGTGTGGTGCACTTGATTCCACAATGGAATCACTTGGGCTCAAGGACATTTTGAGGTGAACTTGAGGTTCTTGCCCTCAGCACACCGGCAGCTCAGCGGGACATCCAAGACTTGGGGTTTGCAAAAAGGGTTGATGTCAAGGACTCAGCAGGGCATGTTTGGACAGAGGTAGGGCTGATGGATTCCAAGGCTGAACCTCAACTATCTTGATCTGGGGCAGTCGTCTAGACTGTTGTTCCTGCTGGTAGAGGTAAATAGACAGTCCTGAATCTCACTTGTCCTCATATTTGTGTCAAAATAGGTCAGCTATCGTGTCCTCAATCTACCTGTCTCCATTTGCTTTGTATTAATGAAAAACTTCCTGTCTTCCTCCTGCCTGCTGGGGCTCAGCTGAGTCGAGCTACTTCATTTACCTCTTATTAATCAAACCCCACAGTCCCCTGGGCAATAAATGTAGCTGCACAAATACTTGCAGCATCTTTACCCTCTGGGGTTTGTCAGGCTGCTTTTCTTCCCATCCTCATCACTGGCTTCTTGTCACCCTTTACTTGCTGCAATTTAACAGGAAAGATAACTTCAGGGGGGATGGGGCTGCCTAGAAAGGGCTTTTGGGGATATGTGGGGCTGCTGCTGCAGAGCATCCAGTGAGCAGAGCAATGGCCTGGGAGCAGTTGTTAAAAAATGCACTTCAATCGTCAAACAGGAGGCTGGTGACCAGCCAGTAACTCGTGAAAATTCCTGTATGGGGAGGTGCTTTGCTTGGTATTTGCAGGGTTGGTTCCTTATCCTGGTCAAGCTGTCTCATGAGCTCCTGGAAGGTGCTAAAAGGTAGGGGTGGATTTGAGAGGAGGGTTCAGCCAGCAAGCTCAGTCCACACTGCTTGAGCAAAATGAAGCTTGGAAAGAGCCTGATCAGCACCCATCCAGGACTGAGCATCACCTGCTGCTGCAACTTTGGCCAGCACGGTGGAGTGGTGTTTTCACAGGGAGGTGGAGCCAATCCCTGACACATCGCAGCATCCCTTGACTCAGTTGGATCCTTGGTGGGTGCTGTAAATGTTTTACACTGGGTCACATCCCTTCCTGGAGCAGCTATGAGCAACCCGGTACAAAACCTGTGCCCATCTAGGAATCAAAAGTGCTCTCTGAATTGCTATCAGAAACTACATGGGAGAACATGCAGGAGGTCCTTGTTGGCTGATAAATGGACTTAAGGTCTGCAAGGACATCTTCTCAAGCTGTGAGAGCTGCCTTAGATAATGCCTTTTGCCCACAGCAGTCTCAGGGAGCCAGGTTTAATTCATATAATGCCACTGGTTGCAGTGAGAATCACTTCTCTGAAATGCAGTTGCTTTGCTGGATGGAAGCCCACTGTCTGGACCATGTCCAGTCCACATGGCCAGGAATTAAGGAGGACACTGTCCAGCTCCAGGGGAAGTGAAAACTTTGGCAACAGATTCAGTCCCACGTCAAAATTCTGTCCTTAAAATGTGTGAGGGTCAAACACCTTGCTGGAGTGTGTGTCTGGCTCTGTCCTACTTTCCCAAGGAGAAGGTCCAACAAGTAGGTAGGAATTGGAAGATGCTGTGCATGGCTTTTCCCCTGCTTTTGCAGTTGGCTGCAGGTCTTATATTGGTATATTTGAAACTGGTAGAAGCCAGAAGAAAGGTCAGGGATGCTGGAAATCTCAGTGTTCATAACACTGATGTCCTATACCCTGGCCAGCTCTGCATCACTGTGCACGTGCTTGGGTGATGTTGACCCACAACCCTGCAAGTTCCATGTCCCCTTGTGCCCCTCATGGCTTTGTTTACTTACCAGACTTTTAATTTGTTCATATTAGACCAGAAGTATTATGAGGTAGTGACTTCTGCAGGCACAGAATTGCCAGTTTCACAATTCTTGTTCTTTTCCACTGTATTATTTAGATCTCCAGTGGTGGTGATGGTAGCTGCCTGTATGTGAGCTGATAAAAAGTCCATGACTGATGCTCCTGGAGTGGCCATGATGTAAAAAGCAATCTGCTACTTATTTTATAACTTTTAAATGTGGTAAAGGAGCAGAGGTCCAGGATCCAGAGGCAGGTTTTAGAAATTTTGGGGTGTTGTGGGTGTTGCTGAGTGGGGGGTTTTAGGATTGTTTTTAGCACTGAAGTTAATTAGAGATTCAGAAAATCTCTGAATTTGCTTATCTGTGCATGGAGTCATTCAAATGAGATCAGCTGGCTCAGAAAGGGGCACAGTAAGTTGTCTATTTTCCCTTTCCTCTGCAAAATGGCAGAGCTTTACTGGATGGTTTTTCCTTCCAGTTCTTGTTGAGCAGCTCATACTGGGCAGGAGGCACAGAGATGCCCTCTGAGCGAGCCAGGCTCAGGTTGTAGGGAATTGTCCCTCTTTGAAATCTACTTGATCTAGCTGAGGATGTCCCGGATCACTGCAGGGGGGTGGACTGGATGACCTATGAAGGAAGGTCCCTTCCAATCCAAGCCACTATATGATTTATTTCTGTCCAGTGCTCATGGTGCAGAAAGTAGTTGATGCTGTGAAAAGCATCTTGTTTCCCCATTTCATCTTTTAGAAGCCTTAAATATGGGGACATCCGAGGCTCTCCTGCCCTCAGCCTTGTTGCACAGAAGAGCTTCAGTTCTGAAAAAGAGGAAAGCCATGATGAAGGGAAGCAGGAGGTGAGGTTCCAGGAGAATGTGAACCTCATGAGGTCAAGTGCAACTTCCTGCATCTGTGTCGGGGCATCCCCCAGTATCAGGACTGGCTGGGAAATGATGAGGTTGAGAGTAGACCTGCAGAGAAGGATTCTTTCTGATGGATGAAAAACTGGACATGAGCCAGCAATATGTGTATCCAGGGCTGCATAAAAAGAAACGTGACCAGCAGGGTGAAAAGGGGAAGGAGCTGGTTCTCAGACTCTGCTCCACACTGGTGACACCCCTCCTGGAACCCTGCATCCAGGTCTGCAGCCCTCGGACATGCACCTGTTCTTTGATTCCCAGGAGGAGAGGACCAGCTGGCTCCTCCTAACATAAAATCCCCTCCATCCATCCAGAGTGGCAGCTGCAGCATTTTGGCTGGCAGCCGAGGTATGTCCTCTGAATGCTGCTAAATACTGGCTTGTGGATGCAAAAATGCTCTTTGCCAGCAAACTACGGGCATGGTTTAATAGAGACTAAGCAACATCCACGCCTGCCCTGCTGCTGACCGGGGGATGCCACTCCCACCCCATCCCTCCCAACCCATGGGATGGATGACTTCAGCAGATTGACATCTCAGCTTAGAGGTGGATGTGTCTTTTAAGATTACAGATCAGCTCAAGTGCCCGTTACATTGGCTGGGTACTTGGACAGAAAAGATTTACTTTCTGATAATGGTTTCCCTTTGGTTGTTTGCAAAAGACAGAATGTGACAGCTGGTTTGTGAGCACATGTTGAAAAATGGGATTGCAAAGTGTATGGACCAGCTGGTTAATATTACACTTTTGTTTAGGACTCGAGCTGTGCTCTCTGCCTGCAGATTGATGCCTGCATGGGGACTTCTGCACCCTACCTGTTTCCCATGGGATCCACTGGGATTCGTAGAGTCATAGAATGGTTTGGATTGCAAGGGACCTTAAAGCCCATCCAGTTCCACCCCCTGCCATAGGCAAGGGACACCTCTCACTGGATCAGGGGCTCCAAGCCCTATCCCACCTGGCCTTGAACCCCTCCAGGGGTGGGGCAGCCACCACTGCTCTGGGCAACCTGGGCCAGGGCCTCCCCATCCTCGCTGTGAAGAATTCCTTCTTAATGTCAAATCTAAGTCTTCCCCCTTGCAATTTAAAGCCATTCCCCCTCATCACTCCATGCCTTTGTAATAAGTCCCTCCCCAGTTTTCAGGGAACCTCTTTCAGTATTGGAAGCTGCTCTAAGTTCTCTCTGCAGCCTTCTCCAGGCTGAACAACCCCCAACTCTCTTAGCCTGTTCTCATAGCAGAGGTGCTCCAGCCCTTGGAACATCTTAGTGGCCTCTTCTGGACCTGTTCCAACAGTTCCATATGTTTCTATTGAGGATTCCAGAACTGGACACAGGACTCCAGCTGGGGACTTGCGAGAGAAGTGTAGCTGGACAAAATGCATGTGTTGGTTGCCAAAGACTTGCTACCTGTCACGTGCATCATAGTGTGTGTGCACAGTGTTATATGGGCAAGCTGTTCTGGCAGGAGAATATTCTTTGTTCATGTCTTCTAGCATAATTCTTACTGCCATTATGTTCTACCTGGACTGCTGCTGGGTTGCTGTGTGCTCTGGGAGGAGAAACAGTGCAGCTCTGAAGAGGAGATCCTGAAGCACACGTGAAATCTGCATTTTTCTGCTGTTTCTTTAAATATTTTTCTTTGGCAGCGTTTCCTTTGGAAAAGTGAAAAATAGCGAGGACAAGATGTGATGTGGGCTCTTGTTCCATTAGCTTTTAGTAGAAGCAGGGGAATGTGAAAATGGTTTCTATCTGACTTAAGGCACATATTGTAGTTTCAGTCGATATATAAGTACATTATAAAACTCTTGCTGTTCTTTATTCAGGGGTAGGGTTATGAGTTTTTTATGGCCCATTTCAGGTTTTATTTCTAGAAAGGCTGATATATTTCCATGGATCAAGTTTGTATCAAAATCAGGGTACAGGAATCATGCCTTGCTGTCCTGTTGCAACGAGGCTGACGCTCCTAACACCCCTGGGTTAGGAAGCCCACCTGCTGGGAGACCACTCCAGCTTTGTGCACGGATTCGACATACTAAAAGACTTTGTGTTTCTAAAGATGATGAGGCTTCGTTTTTGTTTGAAAAGAAAAATTCAAATCCACCTCCCAGCTGCAAAAGAACCCTTCCTTATTGCAGTGAGGCAAGCTGTGTAATAAATTATTGTCTGGCTGAGAATGAGGGATTTCTGACTTTCTGGTTATTCCTCTCCCTTCCTTGCTGAATGACCATGTTGAGGTTGCTCTTTCGGGTCTGAATCTATGGTCTTCTGCACTTGGGTGCTTCCTGGCTTTCTCCATGTTTTGTTTTTTTCCCCTGTTTATTTCTGAGTTCATTTCAATGTCTCTGTTTTGATGTTCTATGGCACTCGCCTGCCCCATGGCATGCCAGGTTTGTGGATGACACTGCAATGTGGCAGATGTTGGGCTCCTGTCCTGTCACTTTGTCTTTTCTGCATCGCCATGTGCAAGAAACCAGACCTAAGACAGAAAGGATGATGAAATATATAAAATGCTCAGCCAGCCATGGATGCATCGCTGTCTTAAAAGCCCAAGGCTGGTTCCAGCAGCAGTCACTCAATATGGTTTTCAAAGGTGTTTACATTTTAATTCAGAAAGGGTCAGATCCAGAATATAATAATTTATATTTCTGTGCTTGATGTTTTAGAATAATATGAAAAAATACTAGCTATGAAGCAGCAAATCCAAAAGGTAGATGTGGTACTTCATCTGTTCTTATGGAAACAGGGCAAGACCTGGATGGGGGGAGTTGTGGTTCATCTCAATTGCTATCATTTTCCATAGTAACTGTTCCTGTGGTTTGCTGGAATATGAAAGCTGGCTGCTAGCAATAAAGATAAACCACTCCTTTCATTCACTGAGCACTCCCTGCTTTAGGAAGATGCATTGCGAATTTCTTGGTTTTAGAAGTGGGCTGGAGTAGGAGAGACAAAATATTGCTACTGGAGGAGCTTATTAAAAGGAGATGCTGGGAAATGAGCTGGTTGCCCACCAGCAGTGGTTGCACTTCTAGGTAGGAGTTCAAACCCTAAATTCAGACAGTCAAAGGTTCTGCCTCTAATGCTGCTTGGGAGACACTTATTTGCAGAGTTAAAACATGCAGAGGATTTTACCTGACCTGAAGGCACTGATAAGAAGCAGATAAGGAGAGTTGCCCTGCATCAGCTGGTCTGTTCCATCAAAGTATTCTTCACCTCCCAGATCTGGGGCTGAAGGGACTTCCTTCTCCATGCATGTCAGCAGTGGCTTTGGAAAGGAGGGCTTGGAGAAGATGATGGGCAGGCACGGCAAGGGTGGTGGTGATTGAGGGTTTGTCTGGGTTCTGTTCCTTCTGCCCAGCTGATGAGCAGAGGAAGATTTCATGTCCATGAGAGGTGTTGTCCAACGATTCTTCACTGTAGGGAGTGGAGGCTGGACGAGAGATGTCAGAGTTGATGTTGGTTGCTCATAAAGCTGGGTGTTCCACCTGCTGGCTTGGCTGTGCTGGAGCCTCTCCCCAGATCTTGCCGGGTGTCTCTTCAGTTTGGCTTTACCATCGTCCCATGCAGGCATAGATAAATAAATAAATAAATCTGTGCACTGCTAGGGTCCTTCTCGGTGCATGCCCCAGGTGTCCCAGAGCACCAGAGACCAACTGGATCGCAGCAGGTTGTGGGAGCAGAGGGCCTGCCTTGATCATCCACAGCTCTCCTGCATGTGGGTGACTGCAGGGGAGTACTGCTACGTTTTGGTCCTCCCCATGCCCACAGGCACCTGGGCCAAGTGTTAAGCACATTTGCTGTCACATCTTCATGCATTGTTGCTGCTTTCTTTGCTTAAACGTGTCCTGGGGGACTCCAAGGTCTTCTGTTGCTTTCACAGTTCTTTCCCAACCACATTCCTGCCACAGGAGAAAAACCCCATGAGACTTCAGTCACAACGGCTGCAATAAAACTCATTTTGAGGACTTTTTGCAATACTCCAGAGGTCCTGGGCTTATTCTCAGGGAAAGTTTCCTTGGAGGGTTAGTTTCCATCTCTGGGGTGAGACATGCCCTGACCATGTAGCTTGTGCCACATGCTTCTCTGCTGACGAGCAGGATTCTTTTGTGAAGGAGGTCATCCTCAATTAACACTTGCCATGCTACTGAAGTAGTCAAGTGTTTAATATTTATTATTTATTTGCTCTGCTTCTCAGAGCAAATAAAAAACTCTGGAAGGAGTTGGCTGTATCATTATGCAAAGAATTTACACCATGGCTGCCTTTTGTAGGAAACATCTCTTGTTCCTAGCAGAACTTGGGGTGATAAATCCCATATGTCAAGAAAAAGGTTTACTGTGATCTGTCAGGGTAGCTCTGGAGCCCATCACAGCCTGATTGTAAGCTACATGCTGCCCAGTAGCCAGCCTGCGGTGGCATTTCTGCAGAGAGAGGCTACTCTGTTCCTCCTGCCCTGCATTTGAATTGCAGAGGACTGGCGTGGGAATATTTTCAGCACCTGCCAGGAGGATAAGTAAGGAAGAGACACAGGTCTCTCAGCTGGGATTCTTTAAGTCAGTCATTTAAATCCATATTGAAACACCTAAGACCAAGCAGTCAAAAAAATGGTTTGAGCCCTTGCCATTTAGATTTAGATGAGATCTTAGGAAGAACTGTTTTCCTGGGAGGATGGAAGACCCTGGCCCAGGTTGCCCAGAGCAGTGTTGGCTGCCCCATCCCTGGAGGGGTTCAGTGTCAGGTTGGATGGGGTTTGGAGCCCCTGATCCAGTGGGAGGTGTCACTGCCCACAGCAGGGGGTGGAACGGGATGATCTTCGAGGTCCTTTCCAGTCCAGACTGTTCTATGATTTACTGGGATTTGGTGGTCACTGAAGCTTTTGATATCTGAATTTTGATAGCAGGTATATAAATCTGGAGAAGCTGGATGCTAAGCACTGCATTAAGCAGTTCTGCCTGAACTCAGTAGTCTGGAGATCCTTTTCGATTACCTTACCTAGATGCTAGCCTGAATATTAACTCCTAGCAATGTAGTTGTGGGGTGGATCCACTCCCAACTTTCACTCTTTGGGTGCATGTGATAGGGTGGCTCTCCTTGTTCTCTGGTCTTTGAGAGCCAAGGCCTTCAGATAAACTCATCATTTGTGAGAAAGTGTTTTAGGCTTTCAGCATCCATCCCACAGAAGCAAAAAGATGGAAAAAGCAACCTCTTTATTTTGTTTTCTTTGCTGATATCTGACCAGGTTGGACCTTGTGTAGGAGACAGAAAGTTTGTCTTGCTGAGTTTGGCTGTGAATTTTCTGGGGGAAGACCTCTGCATGGGCTGTGGTCTTACTGACAGGGTTGTCACGTGAGCATGTTTTGGGTGAAAAGACCCTGTTCCTCACTTCAGGGAATGATGTTTGCATGAGGTCCCTGCTCCGCTGGGATGGCTGGGGCAGTGCTGCCTTGCAACAGGCTGCTGCAGTCCAGGTTTTGGAGATGCTTTGTTCACATGTGCTGGAGAGAAGGCAGCTGGAGAACCTGTCTGGGAAAAGGACATATGTGTGGGATCCTCTCACCCAGGCCTCAGTGGGGTGATAGAAAGGCATTCCCATCCCTGCGTCTGTCATCTTGTAATCATGGACTCATCCTCCTTCTCTTACATCATTTGGGTTGCAAGTTCCCTTGTGCTGTTGCATCCCACCCACCTAGTACAAACTGCTTTCCTTCTCCATTGCTGCCCTTCACCCTTCAAACATGCCATGTTGTTCCTTGGGTTCAACACAAACCTGAAGAACCTTTGGGAGAAGGAGAATGAACACACACATATCATAAAACATGCTTGTTCTTAAGGATTATATTTGCTGTTTAAGAGCAGAACTGTATAATTGCCATAAACTGTCATCTTACTAAAGCAAGAACCCCATTTGGAACCCTATTTAAAATAATAGTTATTAATAGTAATTATACATTACAGTAATTCAAATAATTGCTAAGTCATGAAAAGCAGTTTACATATCTATTGACTTTTTCTCCTGATGATTCCTTGGTTTATGGTCATAGTAGTGAGCACAGTGTAGGCTTATTAGGAAAGGTTTGAAAGGTAGTTTTCAGGCCTCCAAAGCTTGTAGCCTTTGTCTCTTGATAAATATGGGGAGGAGGAAGGAACAGCAAAACAAATACAGATTTGAGGAACACCTGTGTTATCATTAAGGACCATCTCTGGGGTCTGTGAATCCTTGGTTGTATGTACTATGTGAACACAGATCCGAAGGATCAAAGCTCCATGAAGAGCTTTCAAGAACATGAGTTTGCTCGTTTTGGGAAGGCTTCAACTGCTTTGATGCTCAGATGTGGGTTTGAGATTCCATTTGACAATCTCTTGTTTGTACATGTTTTGAAGGTGAGATTAAATGAGAAACCTGCTCCAGGCACAAAGGTTTCCTTACGTCTAGCACCAAGAGACCACAAAGTTGATCTGAGGGCTGGAGTACTCCTGCAAGGACAGGATGAGGGATTTGAGCTTGTTCTCTGGAGAAGTCTCCAGGGAGACCATAGAGCAATTTCCAGTACTGAAAGGTGCTGCTGGAAAGCTGGAGACAGGCTTTTTAGTAAGGCCTATTATGTCAGAAGTGGTAATAATTTTATTCTAAAGGAGGGGAGATACAGACTGGATGTAAGGAGGGATTCTGTGACCCTATAATCACCCAACATATGCCACCTTCCCAGTGGAGGGGGTTAATTTTGGAAAAGAAGAGGATGTTTAGACTAGACATCAGTGTGGAGATGAACCTGTTGTGGATGGCCTTGAACTAGTCTGAATCTAAGTTGCAACTTCCCTTCCCAAGGTGCCTCCTGCCAAGAAAGAAGCTCCACTGTCTGGGCTTGAAAATCCCTCTGTCTGGAAGGGCCCGGGCTGCTGGGATCAGGAGCAAGCTTGCAGGATCTGGCAAATGGACCTCTGTAAACCCGATTGTCTTGGGTTTGTTTTATCAAGCACGTTTTATACATGTGCATTTCACACTTGCTAGAATTAGGCAGAACCCAGAAATCAATAGGTTACAGCCTAAAGAGCTCTGCCTTGAAAAATCTTCTAAGAGATGGTGACCAAAACAATCCTCACCTGAGCAATGGGACATCTCTGGGCAGGCTGGTAAAAGTGGGGAATGCGGTTGCATGGTAACTGGGAGAGATTCATCTAAAATGGGAAATACGGCCCAGAATGAAATACAGAAACAAGATTGCAAGAGCAGGGGAGGCTTTCTTAAAGTGGTGAAGTGCTCAAATATCATCTCATGGAATCAGAAAAACGTTCAGGATGAAGAGGACTTCAGGTGGTCACTATACCAACTAACTTGCCCAAAACAAGGTCAGCATCAGGTTTGCTATAGTGATCAGGCACATGTGGTCCCAACCATGAAGCTGGAAAGATGCCTCTCAATACTGTGAAGGTAGCGTGGTCAGAAAGGGAGTTCAAATTCAAAAACCACAGAGCAGGTTGCTACCTGAGAGTGCCAGAAGATGCCGCAAAATCAAGATATTCTACTTGTTGAGCTTCTGTTGACACGCTGAGGTGGGTGACAGTGGCATTTTGGCAGTGGCCTTGGCACAACTGGCACACCGGAATGTCCACATTGGCAGCCAGTTTCTGTGTCATTATGTGATTTACACTGACTTGGTGCAGACTAAGCATATAAAGAAGATTACAGAGCATGACTTGTTAGTCTTTTATCTTATTAGAAGGGTCAGATGTCAACCAACTCACTGTCCGTGCCTGGACACCTGCTCTGGGGATGTTTGTATATAATGATGATCCTATCCCAGATGAATGTGATAAGTCATCGTCCTTAAATGTAGAGGAGGGATATTTTTTCTTGCTAAGGTCTTGTTTCAGTACCAGATGAAGGTACTGAAGATAGTTAGGCTGAACATTAGGAAAAATTTTTTCACTGAAAGGATCATTGGGCACTGGAACAGGCTGCCCAGGGAGGGGGGTTGAGTCACTGTCCCTGGAGGAGTTTAAGGGACGGGTGGATGAGGTGCTGAGGGACATGGTTTGGTGATTGGTAGGACTTGATGATCCGGTGGGTCTCTCCCAACCTGGAGATTCTATGATTCTATGAGTCTATGACTTGATTTTGGAGTTTCCTACTAGAAACCCCTTGATATTTCAAATACATGGTTTGTGCTCTTTTTCTGGACTGGTGGTCTTCTGACAAACCCGTTCTCTTTCAGTCTGCTGTCTCTCCTGTTGCTAATCAGCAACATGCTGCGTGGGCATGGGACGAGCACCTCAAAAGCAGAGCCATGTCTGTTAACCCTTGCTTTGCTTTATGTGTTGTCATCGGTGTTCAAGGGGGAGCATCCTCTGGGCAGTGCCCTGGGCTTGATTCCCTCCAGTGCCTAACAATATTCCAGAAGCTTTTGGACAACGCCCTAAGACCCATGATGTGGATGTTGAGGTTGTCCCATGAAGGGACAAGAGGTGGACTCGATGATCCTAGTGGGTACCTTCCAGCTCAGAACACTCCATGATTCTAAAAAGCTTTGCTTTTGTGCTGTATGGCCCCAGAGGGTGGAGGGTACTGTCTAACTCTGCTTGCTCCATCCCAAGTAGTGCCACCTGTATCAGCTATCCCCTACCTCATGCAGTTACATCCCAAATGCTGTTGTGCCCTCCAGGACTGGTTGCTACCATTTATTCTCCCAGCTCTTCCTTAGGCACTTTCTATTTAATAACTGATGCTTTTATCTTTTTTATCCCCCTAACTTTGGTAATTGGCACTAATTAGCTAGAAAGGGGAGAAATATGGCCTCCAGCATGGGCTCCTACAGGGCTCCATGTTCCCTGGCACTCCTCTGGGTTTTTTTTTCCATGTCTATTTTTTTCCTTTCTCCTTTTTAATACACCACATGACTTTTGTTCAGGAGCTAATGTGTGATATTGATCTACATAATGAGCCTTTTCGACAGTCCAGGCACATTTGGGAATAACACCTCGAGCAGATGAAATCCTTAGGCCGGAACTGCTCGTTCTTGGCAGTTTCCAAATGAAGCCACAATTGTTTAAAAGTGACAGATGACAAATAGTTTAGAGGCTGGAAATTACACAAGCTGAGAACAGATTTTTTCCTTCTTCTTCCCTTCCGGATGGCATGTGACTCACTCCAGATTTGCTTGGTAATTTTATACTTATCTCCAAATGGACTGTACATCTGAGTTCCTGGTGAAGGAGAGGGTGAGTGATGAAGTTATTGGTGTCCTGCAACGTGGTGGGAGCTCTCACAGGGGACTAGGAGTGAAAATCTTACTGCAAATCACTGATCCAGAACTTAATTCATGTACAAACATGCCCAGCCCAGTTACGGGAGTTGATGGTTTCTGTTGTTTAAGGTGTGAATGCATTCAGCCATGGAGAAATAGGAAGGGGAGAAGGGTTGGTCCAAGCTCCTTCCACAGAAGTTGAGTGGGAGACAGTGGGGACACTGAGCCACCTCCCAGTTGTTCACCCCAGCTTTTCTGGATGGGAGATGAAGAGCCTGGGGTGAATTCAGAACCAGCACCTGACTGATTTCCAAAGGAGGAGTGTCGGACCCCTCCAGCAGTCCCATCTCCCAAAGCAACAAGTTCCAGAGGTTTTATGTCACATGGAAGATACTTAGGTTTGGTGGCTGTTCTTGACCTTTTTGCAGCACCTCTTACTTGGGTTAGTATCTCAGGAAGAAGCATCCCAGGAAATGTAGCAGTGATGTGTTCAACCTGCAGCAGTTTCCTCTACAGCAGTTGCCCATCCCAGCTGTGCTGGTGCTCAATCTGACCATGCACACATGAAATACTGTGTTTCCCCAGAGCATCAGGTTTATTGTGTGTGCATGGAACAGTGATTCAACATCATATGGCAGCCTGATCCACAGTGGAGCATGGGGCTTGTAGAGTGTAATCTGCAGGTGTTTGCAGCTGGAATAGTTGCCCCCCAGCGATATCTGAGGGATGGGGACCACATGACAGGGTGGTTTGGGTGATGATGATCACCTCATCTGGTCAAACTCTGCATCCCTCCTTGCTGACATGACCAGATCTGTGATCCTTACGGACTGTAAGCTCTTGCTTTGACCTTGCAATGTGCAGCCATTGTTAGATGTATGAGCTGTGGCTCCGTCCTCTAAACTGGCCTTTAGGAATGTCATAAACCAGTGTTTGAAGAAGTATCTATAGCCGTTTTCATCATGATGAAGGTCTCCTGATGCTGTTTTAATCTCAGGAGACGATAGAAGGACCTTCCCATGCCTTATACTTGCACAATGCTTTGTGGTTTTGCAGGGGTTTTCCCTTTCTTTTTTTTTTTTTTTCTCTTTCTAATCCATTTTTTATGAGGGGAGGTAGATTCCTGTGTGATCTCTGTTTCATCTCAACATGCAGACCTTCTTGCTGGACTGTTTACAGCCACACCATTGACTTGGCACCATTTACTGCTACCATCCTGAAGAAGCTTTTCAGTTATTGTTGTCCTCCTCACACCTCTGTCTTCCATCCCCAGTTTATCACCTTTAGCCAGCACAGACAATGCTGTGAGCTTTTTAAATCAAGATTTTTAATTTTGTTTTTCTTACGTGTGGAAGTGCCTAGAGATTTTCGTTTAAGAGGATAGGTGAAGTGTTTGTTGTTGTCCTTAGATGTAGGAATATTTCAGAAATGGGATTTTTGTTATTTCTTTGTGCAAAGGTGGAGACTCTGAATGTGACCACCTATGGTTACTATAGACACTACTGGAAATGGGAAAGCACAGTAAGAAGTATCCATCCCGTGATCAGTAATAGGCTTTGGCTGCTGTTTTCTTAACTTTTTTATAATCATACAATCACAGAATGGTTTGGCTTGGAAGGGACCCTAGAGATCATCTAATTCCAATGTCTCTGGCATGGGCAGGGATACCTCCCACTGGATCAGGGGCTCCAAGCCCCATCTAACCTGGCCTTGAACCCCTCCAGGGATGGGGCACCCACCACTGCTCTGGGCAACATGGGCCCAGAAGTTGCCCAGAGCAACCTCATTGTGAAGAATTTTGTCCTTATGTAGAGTCTAAGTCTTCCCTCTCCAACTGATAGCCATTCACCCTCGTCCTGTCACTCTATGCCTTTTTAAAAAGTCCCTTCCCAGCTTTCCTGTAGCTCCTTTCAGCTGCTTTCTGGAAGCTGCTCTAAAGTCTCCTTGGAACCTTCTCTTCTCCAGCCTGAACAACCCCAACTCTCTCAGCCTGTACTCATGGCAGAGGTGCCCCAGCCCTTGGATCATCTCTGTGGCCTCCTCTGGACCTGTTCCAACAGTTTCAAATCCTTCTTGTACTGAGGATTCCAGAACTGGACACAGGACTCCAGATGGAGTCTCATGAGAGCAGAGCAGAGGGGCAGAACCCCCTCCCTCACCCTGCTGGCCAAGCTGTTTTGGATGCAGCCCAAGACATGGTTGTTTACTGGAAAGTAATTTCTTGACTTTTTTATTTTGTATTCTCAGGCCCACTCCATTCTTAGCATCTCTCCCGAGGGAATGGAGAACTCATCAGTGGCATCAGCCTCCTCAGAGGCAGGCAGCAGCCGCTCCCAGGAGATTGAGGAGCTGGAGCGTTTCATCGACAGCTACGTCCTGGAGTACCAGGTCCAGGGGCTGCTGACGGATAAAACAGAGGGGGATGGTGAGAGTGAGAAGACACAGTCCCACATCTCACAGGTGGGTGAAGGGCACAGCATGGGGTGAAAGAGGGGTTGGGGAGCTGTGTTGGTGATGCATGTCCAGCCAAAGCAGCTTTTCAAGCATTGGACTGTAAAGCAGGACATAATAAGAGACTGGATTTAGAGCACTGTGCTTGTTCAGGCACATACAAGTTATCCAAGTAACTGGTAAAAGTCTCCTGCCACATGGATTTTGGTTTTCCATGGTCTCAAAGTGCATGGTCTAAAGTTTTTTCACTTCTCCAGGGTCCCCATGCATTAACTGAGCACATTTCATTTGTAAATGAAGGGTAGCTCTCTCCATACAAACAGCATGCTGCTTTGCCAGGATGGAAGAATCTTGGAGGGGTTGGGAAGAGCTGCAGGAGCTGCAGCAGGACGGTGCTCAGTAGTGAGATATGCTACCATATGTATGTGTAGGCGTGTCCATGAAAGAAAAAAAGTGCACCAGAACGTCAGCCAAAAACCCAAAATGCTCCCCAAAACTGTGTCTTTTGTGAGGATTTTAATATGTGTGATAACTTGTTGGCTTTCTTTGTGGTTTTTATGTCAGAGAAGGAAATTTCAGAGGATGGTAATACTTATCAAACGGGAGGATTGTTTTAGGGATGTGATTTGCTGTTGTCATTATGAAAGACGTGGTCCTAGACAGGTTTGTTCCTGAAATGGACATTTTAGGACTAATGCAAGGAGAAATGAAACCTCCAGAACTGTTGTTATTTCTGGGGGGAATCATTTGTATTCTGGTGCCACAGTGTCCCAGATGCGTGCTGGAGATGTGAACTTTTTAAGGGATAAGGAACCCATGGTGGAGAAAGCAGTGAGCTATGGTCCATGCCCTTGAGCTTGAAAGCTGCTGTGATCCTCTGTTTCTGCCAGAGGTGCTTTCCTACCCTGCAAGGCTCCCAGTAGGATAGAATACTTAGGTTTGAGACCATTTACTTACTGATTATGGGGAGGAAATAGGAATAATGAGACCGAAGGGTCATAAGTGTAAATATAATGCCATCATTAGATAGCTGAGATGTGGTTTTGCTGCTGGAAGGATCTGCTGGTCCAATTTGGGTCTTTGTTGCTTTATATGAGGTGCAAGGGAGGCTGATCCTGAGCAGACATCTCCAAACTAGTTTCCACTGAGCCTTAATGTTAGCTCAGTGGCTAATGAGAGTATGTGACAAAGTCAAGCTGGGTGTACGATGATGGTGAGAAAGGCAGGAGCCAGACTGGGTTTGTCTGGCACCATGACCTCCTCCCAACATGTAAAGTTTTCCTGCAGGTCATTTCATTTCTCATTTCATGCTCAAGTCTCTTCATTGCATACAAATGAGGCCTCACCTCCCTACAGCTTTGTTTTGCCTTTAAATTGGGAAGAGGAGCTAGGATAGCAAGGGCAAGGTGCTCTCCTGCAAGCTGGCAGAGCTGCTCTCTTCCAGAGGTGCCCTGCCCTGTGCACCCCATATGCTGGTCGTGGGGATCACAAAAGCCGATGTCTGTGGGTCCAGCAGACGGGAGTTTTCATTCCACCACAGAAGTGGGTCCATGTGAACCTCACAAGGCCAAGTGCAAAGTCCTGCATCCGGGTCAGGATAATCCCCAGTGTCCTCAGAGAATGGGGGATAGATGAGCTGAGAGCAGCCCTGCGAGGAACAACTTGGGGACACCAGTGAGTGACAAATTTGCCCCAGCAATCTGCACTCACATTGCACAAACGTGAAAGCCAAACCCAACCTGGGCTGCATCACAAGAAACATGTCCACAAGATTAAGGGTGGTGATTCTGCCCCTCTTCTCCCAGGGATCCCAGCTGGAGTACCATGTCCAGCTCTCAGATACCTTGTTCAAGAGCAGCATGGATCCAGAGGCTATGGAAGTGATCAGAGGGCTAGAAGACCTCTCCTGTGAATACAGGCTGAGAGAATTGGGGTTGTTCAGGCTGGAGAAGAAAAGGCTCCTTGGAGACCTTAGAGCAGCTTCCAGTACTGAAAGGGGGCTTAAAAAAAAAAAAATCTGAAAGAGACTTTTTGCCAAGGTTGTCCAGGGAAGCTGTGGCTGCCCCACCCCTGGAGGTTTTCCTGGCCAGATTGGATGGGGCTTGGAGCCCCTGATCCAGTGGGAGGTGTCTCTTGCCCATGGCAGGGGACTGGAATCTTTGAAAGTCCCTTCCAACTCAAATTGTTCAGTGATTCTCTACATACTTGTCTATCTGATTTATCTATGCTATGCAAGTTTGGCGGAGCTGGGGATCTGATCCAGAGCTTTGGACACTTTATTTATTAGCTCAGTGCAATGAAATTACCAGTCAAAGCAACCTTTTTAACAACAGATTTTGCTGAAGAGGTCTTTTACAATTTAAGGATTTGAGCTGTAAGAAGGAGGAGAAAATGAATTTAAAAATATAGTGATCCAAAGTACTATATAGTGCATTTTTTTAACCTAAGGCTGGAAAATGTCTGTGTTTGAAGTGACACTTTGGAGGGGCTTCAGGTCAAACAGACAAATGGTGTTTTAATTAGTGTATCAAGTTTAGAAATACTTTTGAATTAGAAATGAATATAAAGTCACAGTTTTAGAACCCCTTGCAGCCTGTCCACACCTCTGCCTATCTTCAGGACAAAACCAGCTAATTCTTGTGGCAGTTCATGTCCAATTTTTGCATTAAGATCTTCAGTTGCCACTAGCAAATCTGGCTGTGAAAATGGGCTTTTAACTTCCCTCAGTCGCCTACCCTGTAAAAGAGGAGCTACTGGTGGTTTTTTATTACAATGTAGGATATGCCTTTAAAGATGGACAGGTTTTATTTTAAAGGAACAATAAATAATAATTAACTATTTGAACACTGAACCCTCTAATTAGAACTCTTTTAGAGGCATCTCAGGTTAAGCAGCCAGATGTGCTTGTATCCCAGACCATTGGTTTTTGAACTTGAATCTCCAGCAAAATAAGGTATTTCGTATTTTTAAGGCTTCATACGGGACAAGAAGTGAGGATGGGCCTTTACATAGGTCACCTGCTTTTATTGAGCTATTTTTTAAGGGATGCTTTAAAAAGGAATTATATGTTGTCTTGGATAACAGAAGGTGGGAGGTGTCCCTGCCCATTGCAGGGGAGTGGAATCTTTGAAGGCCCCTTCCAACTCAAACCATTCTGTGATTCTATGAAAGCTATTCATTTTCCCACCTTGTATGCCAGATTTGCATGAGAAATAACAAGGAATTTTTATTTCTGGATTTCTCTTCTTGACCCTTTTCTGTCAAAGCAAGCCATAAACATGCACGTATCCTGCACCTCACTGGAGTAATCCTAGTGGAAGCTAGCCTTCTTGAAGGTGGCATGCTCCCTCTTAATGAGGAATGAAGGAAAAAGAATGGGTTTGTGGTGAATGCACTGGACTGAAACCCAGAAAATTGTTTTTAACTGCAAGATTCTGCCAGCAACTTAATATTTAAATTCAGGCAAGTTGTTCACACTTCATTTCCATGTGGCTGTAATAATATTTTCTCTGCCTGAGAGAGGATAAATTCACTCAGCCATCTTTCCACATGAGGTGTTTGTATAGTACAGCATCCCTTCATAACTGCTTTCTGTGCTGGGACACGTTGTATGCTTCTCCATCCTCCATACTGCACACAGGGAAGCTGAACCCGTCACCAATCTAAAGAATCTTAAAACATTCCCATGGTGGAATTCCCCACCATGCTCTCACCAGATAAAAAGAAATGCAATTTTCTTTGGCTGGGGACAAAATAATGAGAGAGTTACACCTTGAGAGATTTTTCCAGTAATATGATCTACACTCAGAATTGTTAAAGGAGATACACATAGGTCTAGCAGAGGATTCTGAAGCATGACAGCATCATGGTTCTCCAGGTAGGTCATCTGAAGCGGCAGGAGAGCAATAGGCAGCTCATTCATGAGCTTATTAAAAGTGAAGCTGAAGTCTCCCATCTGGTTGAGCTGATGGGCAGAGCTGTGCAGGTATCACACACAGTTCTAGCAGTGGCCCTTCCTTTTTATGTCCTCATCCATTACCTATCTAGAAGCACTTGGGTAGTTGCTGTTTGTACAGAATTGCATTTTTATTGGTCTTGGCATATCAGCCTTGGAGATGGTATCCAAATGGTGTCCCTGGAGCAGCCAACTGTTTCCAGGATGAAAGAACTTAGAAATGGGGTTAGACACCAGGCTTCAGTCTCAGTGCTGTTGGGGTCAACAAAATGACTTTAGAATTGAGCAATGTCTTTTCTGTTTCTTTGCTTTATTAATTTTTTCTCCCAGTATGATGCAACCCTTAATTTCTTTGTGGGGGGAACCCTAAGTGACCACAAATTGAATTATTTTGGTGGAGGTGTCTTGCTGTCAAGCCCTGGGGGAAACATCAAGTTCCAGACCTGCTCACCTCTGCCATGGGCTGTGTGGTCCTGCTGACCCAACCAGCTCGTGATTCCTTATAGCTGAGAAGTCTCTTGATGCCCACATTCCTAACCATGGGGTGAAGCTGGTGTGACAGCAGGGCTGCCATCCAGGCTGTACTTCGCAGCTGTGATGTATGGCAGTGGCCAAACCTGCATCTTAGAGCTCTTGTTTTGTTTAACGTAAAAACACAGGGTTTTGACACCTCAGGACTCATATCTGTCCCTGAAACAGAATTGGGAAAAGTTGAAACTTCCCAACTTTCCATGGGACACTCTGTGGAAAAGAGTAATCAGGTCAAGCTGTCCTGCTGCATACCACACACCTGAGATACCAAATGCCATTACAGTCTGCAAGGAAGTGCTGAGGATTATTTTTATTGCAAAGCATCATTTCAGGTGCCTTCCTGCATCTTTCCTCTGCTGGTCATCAGCAGGTGGAGCGTTTCCAAGCCAAACCCTTTGGCATCATCCTCAAAAAGCGGGGGTTGTGCACGCATATGATGATGCCTGTGGCCAGATGATGTTTTCTGTGCACTGTGGACTGACACAGCAGTTTTTCCCAGCCTGGCTATTATTTTACACAATCGTTGTTTTTTATCCCTTTTACAGTGGACAACAGATTGTAGCGAGCAGCTTGATGGCAGCTGTTCCCCATCCCGAGGGAAGGGCTCATCGTCTCATGAACACAACCAGGTAGGACTCGTATTTAGGTCTTCCTCACCAAACCTTTGCTTTAATTCTTGTACTGCCTCATCTGTCAGCACAGAGCCTGCTGTACTGTCAGCTTTTCCTCCTTGAAAGCAGAGGCATGTCCCTGTGCTTGGCCACCAAAAGCTTGCTTCCACCGAAACCATGGGAGGTGAGCAACATCCAAAAGTGTGGGTGTATGTGTTGACCAGAGCCTTACTGCTATGTGATAAAGGGAAAAAAATATGGAGTGTTCCATTTATTCCTGAAAAGCTGCTTAGCCACCTGCATTACCTGGAGCATCAAAGCTCTGACTTGGAAGTATATGATGTAGCTGAGATGAGGGAGCTTTGTGTAGCTGTGCTTGTTGGTTATGTGCCTGCTGGGGTAGTTGGTGCAGCCCAAGGGTGGTGCTGCAGGGAAAAAGATTAAGTAGCTGAGAGGCTGAACTGGGAGAAGAAGCAAAATTGCATGTCCTGAGAGCCGTGTTGGGTTTGCAGTGACAGAAACCAGGTGTGAGTTGGTTTTGGTTGTGTGAACATCAGTGAAGAGTGTCTCCCAAGTGCTGCTGACATCAGTGGAGGTTGCTGTCCCTCTTCTGTGTGAGCGCTGGCATGAGAAAGGGTTGGCAAGGGTGGAGGCATGGGTCTGACCTTTGTCACTTGGTTGAGGAGCTGCTGTGCCACCATGAGACCACCAGGTCTGTAGGAGCAGTGTTCAGGAGAGTGTGAAGCAGCAGTTACAGTTGCTGCGGTTGATGCATGTCGCACCTGGAAAATGAGCTTCAGGGTGGTGGGTTTGGTGCACTTGCCCTGCTCGATGTCCTCCATGCTTCAGTCCAATGTGTGGGATCCATGAAAAGAAGCCTGTAAGCCCCCCAGGGTGATACAAGAGGCCATACCAGTCTGAGCAGTGTGTGTTGCAGCTCCTGCATCCTGTTTTGGGTGCTATTTCCTCCTCAAAGTGCTGTACTGGAAGCTGCTCGGCTGCAGGATAGGGGCATGTGCATCCCTTCCCTACCAAGTGCCTGGATGCAAACATGCTGGGAACATGTGTACAAACACCTGCACACAACAAAGACAAGATCTTGTTGTATAGGAAGGTGTGTGCTTTATGGAGATGCTGCTTTTTATGAGGCTCTGAGGGTACCATGTACAATTGGAGATTTAATTTATTGTAGCTCTCATCTGCTCTGAAATATTCATCAGCAAACCTCAGCTGGGCTCTCTTTCACCGTTGCTGCCAGCTGCTTGAAATTCAGCTGGGAGGCTGTTTCCATTGAGCCTTCTTCAGGATGACAGCAGGATTGTTTTCCCTGGGGAAGAAGGTCCCTGGCTCTTCACCCAAGGGCTCAGTTGGTGCACCAGTCTCTGGTGGGTACCACAGGAGGATGCAGGAATGTCATGATTTAGCCCCAGCCTGGACAACTATGGCAGCTGAAACAAAACAGTTGGACTTCCAGTTGTCTTTCTCCCTGCTACTCTAAGAGAAAGAGGAATGGGAAAGGAGAGGAAAAGACTTGTGGGTTGGAAATTAAACTAAAACAGCTTTAGTAAAATGATAATAACAATTAAAATAATACTATTAATAAGAAAATAATAAAATATATACCAAAATATATATAAAAATATATACCAAAATTGCCTCCCCCAGATCCCCAACATGTTCTGTGTCAGGTAAGGTAAGTGGCTGGAGGGAGCTGGGCTGAGCAACTGGATTCAGGAATGCATGGATCTAGGATCATGGCCAACAAACAGACAAGGTCCTCATTGGACACTGGTAATCAAAGATGAGGGGGAGATACTTGTGATTCTTCAGTTTCATCCCCAGTTTCAGGTGTATGGTATGGAATCCCCTGTTGGTCAGTTTGGGGTCATCTCTCCTGTATGACCTCTCTTGCCCCTTTCCCTTTTGGCTCCTCCAGCTCCAGGATGGCCTTGGTTTCCGTGGGGCTGAGCCCAAGCACTGGCCTTTCTGCATCCCAGAGCCTGTGTGGTCGCTGCTGGAGAGGAGCCTTGTCTGAAACATGTAGTGAACTCTCAGAAAATGAAGCTACTCAGACAAGACTGAGCTGAAGTCACAAGCTGATTCTGCTTTAGCTCAAACCACAACAGGAAGTGATGCATGCATGACACTTTCCTCACTCCAGTCAATGCAGCCCTGACATCTTACCTGATGCTCTGCTCTCTTTTGTTTCAGCTTGTGGTTTTTTTAGTATTTGGTTGGGTTTTTTTTCTGGGCATTAGACCTATTTGGTGTCCTCCAGCACAGAGGTTGTTTTCTGCATTTGAATAACGTTTGCTCATGCCCAAGTTGTTTTCCCTGGAACTGGTCTCTCTCCCAGCCTGCAACAGAGCTAATAATTATCTCTCACGACCCTGGGCTTCCTTTAATAGCAAGTAACAAAATTTCCTTGGCACCAAAGAAGAACTGCAAGTTATTGTTCTGTCTAGGCAAGTGTTTCTCTTGCTGTTCCTGATATATGAGTGAAACACAGCTGGTGAGGACAAGGTTCAGTTTATTACTATTTTTGACTGTTGACTTTTCACTAGTAGCTTTAAACATTGAAGCAAAAAAAATCATTAATAAGCTGTTTGTTGTAGATGTAAATGATCAGTCACTCTCCAAACCTGCTCAAACCTTGAAACTGATGATTTCGCAGCAGATGTCAAGGGTTTTTTGTTGCAGTTTTTCATGGATTTTGAGAGGTTTGGTTGGAAAAACATATTCTTATTTTTCCTATTTTATTACCAGCTGGGATTTCTGTATTGCTGGTTATGTAATATGCACCAGTCTTAGTTGAAAAGTACTTGGATGTGAGGTTTCTGCTGGCTTCAGCTGCTGTGAAAATGTAGGTTATGTGTCAGTGATCAGGATGTGCATCACGCAGTTCTAACCTGGCCATGAGAAGGACACTTTTATGGAAATCTGGGATAGTCCTGGATATAGGATATATATTCAGCATCTGGTTCCTTTTCTGTGAAGGCAGGGTAGTCCTGGGCCACATTTTAAAAAATAATTTGCTTCTTAAATATTACAGGGTAGCCTAGAGCGAAGCTGACTTTCCTATGCCTGAAAATCCCCTTCTGCGTCCCTAAGGGCCTGATGCCTCTGTAATTCTTGTCTTCTCTAAAATTCTCTGGGATCTACCAAGGTTGAGGTAAACAAGAAAAATATTTTGTTTATGTGTAGGTGTATTATGTATTTATCTCAACATTTCTACATAGTATGTGTGTATAAACATCCACGGGATGTTGTATAAGTGTGAAACTGAGGATAATATGTCATTTAAGGGTAAAAATAAGGTGTCTTGATGCAACCTGCAGCCTGGGGTATTCCTAAATTGCTGTTTGACTGATGCTGTCAGGTATCTCTGGGAAAGACCACCCCATACTTGCCCCACTCTTACACTCCTTGGTGAGATATCTTCTGTTAGCACCTGTGGGGAACTATGTGGGGGTCAATGCTTGTAGGCTGGCACCGTGCGACCCGTACAAAGCACTTGGTTAAATATAGAGAAAATTTCCCTGGAAAACTTTTACTTTGGTCTTTCTAGACTGTTGCCCACAGCATTCTCTGAGAGAAGCTGGTGGCCCTTAGCTTAGAAAGGTGTAGTCTCTGCTGGGTAAAAGATGGCTGGATGACTGAGCCTAGAGAATCATAGTGAATCAAGGTAAATCCAGTTGGTGGCTGATCACAAGCAATGTTCCCCAGGCTTCAGTGCTGCCTCTGGTTCTGTGTAATGTCTTTATGTGTGATCTAAATGAAGGGATTAAGTGCTCCCTCAGTCAGTTTGCAGATGTTACCAAGTTGTGCAGGAGTGCTTATCTGCTTGAGGATAGGAGGGCTCTGCAGAGGGACCTGGTCACACTGGATATATGGAGTGAGGTAAATAGTACGTGATGTATGCCATGTCCTGCACCTGAGACACAACAACCCTGTGCAGCTCCAGGCTTGGGGAAGAGTGGTTGGAAAGCTGCCTGGCAGAGAAAGCCCTGGGGGTGATGGTAAACAGTGGCTGAACATGAGCCAGCAGTGGCCCAGGTGGCCAAGAAAGTCAATGGCATCTTGGCTTGGATCAGAAACAGCGTGGCCAGCAGAAGCAGGGCACTGATTATGCCACTGGACTCTGCACTGGTGAGGCCACACCTCAAATCCTGTGTTCAGTTTCATGCCCCTCACTCCAAGGACATTGAGGGGCTGGAGTGCATCCAGAGAAGGGGAACAGAGTTGGGGAATGGTGTACAGCTATCTGAAAGGAGGCTGTGATGAGGTGGGTGTTGGTCTCTTCTCCCAGTTAACAAGGGATAGACCAAGAAGAAATAGGCTTAAGGTGCACCAGGTGAGGTTTAGATTGGATGTTTTGAAAAATGTCTTTACTGAAGGAGTGGCGAAGCACTGGCGGAGCCTGCCCAGGATAGTCGTGGAGTCTCCATCTCCGGAGATGCTGAAAAAACATCATCTCCTACTGTGAACACTTTCTGCTGTGTGGCACTGCTGTTATCAGCTAAGCCCTGCTGCATCTGAGCAGTACTCTCAGAAGGTCTGCTAGCATGGTGTGGTCTGGGGCGAAGACCACCCCAGAAAGTACACAAGATACTATCTGAGCACTGTATTGCCTTCATAAATGATGGAAGTTTAGATCATAGGATCATTTTGGATCTTTTTATGTTTAGATTTTTTTTTTATCCTAAAAAATGGGAAGATTTATATAATACTTTATTTGCATTCCCTTGTGGGGCTGTGGTGAGTAGGGAGCTCTTTGATATATTACTGAGAGCAATTCATTAAGTAAAAGGCCTCTGGTGTATCGTATAAATTTATAGAGCCACCAGAGCTCTTGCTATGTGAAAGACCTGACAGGAGCTCCGTCGTAGGCTCCTCCTATGGAAAGAGCATTGACAAAAAACAGAGTGACTCTGCAGGTTTGTCCCCTTCCTCCAGGTGGTTGGGAGCTGAAAATCCTCCTTCTTGGCCAAGTCCGTCTCTTCACCCATGGCATCTGGCTGCCACCCATGGTTAGAATCATAGAATCATAGAACAACCAGGTTGGAAGAGACACACCGGATCATCGAGTCCAACTGTTGCAATCAAACACTCGAAACCCATAAATCAAGGAAACAAATCAAAAGGATTAGAAAGGATTCTTCTGTCAGCAAAAATCAGCAAAATCCTGTGTTCTTGACAGTGAATGTAACTGCAGTTTGCTGGTTATTTACACATGTCCATGTTTTCCACCAGGTCTAGCAGGGGCTGTAGCAAGGAGCAATTCAAAAATGGTGTAACCATGGCACTTTGGGACATGGTTCAGTAGGCATGATCAGGTTGGGCTGATGGTTGGACTGGATGAGCTAAGAGGTCTTTTCCAACCTTAACGACTCTGTGATTCTATGGATCGTAGCTTAATTGGGGACCTTTGAGGCCTCTCCTTCCTAATGAGCAGTGAAGGAGCAAATAGTGTGCGGATCATATATAGATTGACCTACACTCTGCTGGTAGCACCCTTCTGCCTCCCTCCCCTAGGAGCTGATGGTGATGGAGATGGCTTGGTTTGCCTTCCCATTAACCCAGTAGGAGCAGCAGCATGCTTGTGGCGCACGGAGGTGATGCATTTCCATTCTTGGGCGTTGTTTGGAGTGAACTAACTGACCAGGGTTGAGAACATTCTGATGACTTTACTAACAAATTAATGGTGTAAGATGTTGAGTGTCCTGTGCTGTTTGGTAGCATGGGGCTGTAATGGGCTTTGCAGGGGTTGTGTGCCATTTTCACCGAGCCAGACACCTCCTACCAAAGGATGTCTGATCCCAAGGCCAAACCTTAATGACAGGGAAAGTATGACAAATTCCCACAAAGGCAAAGCTAATAGCAAGTAGGATAGTTTGGGTTGGAAAGGACCTAAATATAACCAGTTCTAACAACGCTGCCATGGGCACTGACACCTCCCACTGGATCAGGGGCTCCAAGCCCCATCCAACTTGGCCTTGAACCCCTCCAGGGATGGGGCAGCTGCCCCTGCTCTGGGCAGCCTGGGCCAGGGTGTCCCCACCCTGACAGGAAAACATTTCTTCCTAAGATCTCATCTCCATTTCCCCTCTTACACGTTAAAACCATACCTGCTCATCCTATCCCTGCAATTGCTGATCAAGAGCCCCTCCCCAGCTTTTCTGGAGCCCCTTTCAGCACTGGAAGCTGCTCTAAGGTCTCCCTGGAGCCTTCTCTTCTCCAGGCTGAACAACCCCAGCTCTTTCAGCCTGTCCTCTTATGGGAGGTGCTCCAGACCTCAGATCACCTTCACAATCTTCCTGTGGACTTGCTCCAACAGTTCCATGTGCTGAGGACTCCAGAACTGAACACAAGGCTCCAGGTGGGGTCACAGCTGGAGTAGATGAGCAGACCCCCTTCCTCACCCTGGTGGACAAACTGAGCTGCTGGATGCAGCTCAGGATACAGTTGGCTTCCTGGGCTGCAAATGTACGTTGCTGGTTCGTGTTGAGCTTCTTGTCCACCAGCAACCTCAAGCTGTTCTCTTAAGGGCTGCTGTCAGTCTATTCTCCACTCAGCCTGTAATTGTGGTCAGGTTTTCCCCAACCTAGTTGTAAGATGTTGCACTTGGCCTTGTTGTGTTTCGTGAGGTTCACACCAGCCCACTTCTCTAGCCTGTCCAGGTCCCTCTGGATGGCATTGCTTCTCTCCAGCATGAAACTATTTTCCATGCCTCCTCATGACTCCTAAGTACAAGTGCTGAAGTGTTTCCAGGTAGGAGATGCCTCACAACATGCGAGCTTGAACTGCAGGCAGAGGACATCTCCCCTACCTACATCTGGGGAGGTGCAGCTCAAGGAGGGAGGTGACTTTGACCACTGTCTGTGCGGTGGGACCAGAGCAGATGCACTGAACTTTCAGGTCGCTGTTTCGTGTGTCTCATGAAACCCATAAAACCCTCTCTGACGATGAGCACTTGGCTTCCAACTGTATGAAGTCATGGCTCAGAAAGCTGTTAGATTGCCAAAGCAGAGGCAACACTACAACCATTTTCTAGGTTGTCCAGTAGCACCTTCAGGATGGCGCAATGTGTGAAGGTTGTCTCTTGGGGAACTGCAGATTTCAGTGCATGGTTAAACTTAATTTTATAGAAAGTGCAAAACCCAAAGTGTTAATGCAGGTTTCTTTTCCAATTCCTACTTCATCAAGGAATGCAGAAATATCTTTTTGCAAACATCAATGCTGTTTGACCTCCCTGGGTCAATCACGAGGAAATCCTCCTTGATAGATGCTCAGAGGCAGGTGGGAAGGGGTCATAGTCCCAAGCAGTGGCCACGTCACTAGATCTAGCGTTGGACTAAGGCTGCTGCGACCATCACTGCTGTCAAGTAAATTTCTCAAGTCAGTGGTGAAGTCCCTTGCTTGCCAGCTTAAATGCACATCAACAGAGAACATGTAATCCTTGACTAACCAGATCAGCACTGTAGAGTGGGTGGGTGCTGCTTGTGAAGAGGCTGGCAAGCTGTCCTGACTGAAGATGTAATCCATTTGCCCAGGCTGATTAGACAGCCTGTGTCTGGTGGTAGTTGCCCATCCTTGAGTCTGTATCTGAAACACCGTGATTTTCTTGCTTAGCAAAACATCAGGGATGATCCTGGGGGCAGTTCAGGATTCTTCATCTCATTGACTCTCTTGTATCTTAGTCTAGGGGCACTTTGTACACTGAATGTGGTTGAGGCTGGACACCATGCTGGAGACTTTGCAACAAGTACATGCTGATAGATGCTGCAGTCGCTGTTGTCTCATTTCCAACTGAGAAAGAGAAAGTGCAAGACAAGGAGACACTTTGAGGCTTTGCCAATGAATACAGGTTGGTGTAGCCCTGCCACAGGGAGGACGAAGTTAAATCTTCAAGTAGGGTGAGCTGCCTATAATCAAAGAGCAGCTCTGAGAAAACCAGTCACTTAATGATTTTCTTCCTGTAATTGCTTGGTGACACTCCCTCTGTGTAGTGAATGCAGCCTTGTAGTCTTGGAGATTGGATTATGATGTCCATAACTTTACAGAACCCAACAAACAGAAAAACAGTCTTAAATGTAGAAGGCAATAAACATAATCCTGCATGTTCTCTGTGCAGCAGTGCGGAATCAGGGCTGGAGACTGCTGGGATGGGATGCTGGTATGAAATTTTGGCAATTCCATGCAATTTTCCTGGCTGTGATTTATATGCATCCCCTTCTCAGCAGAGTGAGACCTGCTCATGGGGTATCATGTTCCCTATTTGAGATATTCTCAGAATGCACATAGTTTTGAAGCTGTTCCTTCATGCTGTGCTTGGGCATCTGAAGGACTGGGAAAGAAATTCTTCACTGCTTTGCTGCCTGATTTAGGAGAGCTGCTGCTGCTCACAGGGGATAGAGGAAGGTGTTTATGAAACCTGGTGTCGTTAGTGACTTACATGGAAGCACATCTTGTCACCCTCAGTTTCCATTTGTGTAGAGTGGACAGGGTGGTGTGAGTCTGTCTGCTGAAGGGAGAGTTTTTCACACTCTAGTTTCATGCTGAGTTACCTTTGAGGTCTTCAGTCTTCTTCCAGATTTGGCAGAATGGGTCAACAAATGCTGAAGCTCTAGGAAGGAAAGGGATGACCTGAGCTTTTTCCTCTAAGGCTTTGGCAGGGTCTTCCTGCTGGGTTTCTATGCCATGCCTGAAGTTCTCAGTGCTGTTCTGGGTTCTCTCAATGCTCTTTCTCTTCATCCTTGTGCATGAATGAGCTGTTCTTGGCCAACCCATCTCTTCTGATGATGTCTGGAGGGAACACAAATAAGCAGACAGGCTGGGCACTTTAATGAGAAGACTCGAAAGATCTTGTAGGCTTAACTTCCTTCTTCCAAACCCATCAGGTCCTTTTTTCTCGTATTGTGATGTAAGTAAAACCTTAGTTTTCCTGGTGGGAGAAGACCTCTAAGCGATGTTTGGTGGCTCTTCTTCTTTGCCTTTACCAAAACACTGATCACTTACCACATGAGATTGGAGAAGGCTTGGATAGGTGGAAATGGACCTGGGGAGGGAAGGAGCAGAGACGAAATGATGGGGTTTTTTTGTTTTTTGCATATTTTCATAAGGGTAAACTTCCCGATTTCCTTATAGCTTTATTCAATACATTGAGAAGAAAGAAGATGAAAATGACTAAATATTTAATGTAATCTGTTATATTTTTTCATCAAAAGTGCTTTTAAAATCATTCAAATAGTATTTTCCATATAAATAATTATTTTTCATAGAAAAATTGGAGTGGTTGTTCTAGAATAGGTATGGAAGAACAGGGAGATTTTGCAAGCAATACTTGGAATCTGATGTCAAAACTCTGTGTTACTGCAAGGTTTAGCTGTAGTACATGCAAACCTCTTCTGTGGGAAAAAATCAAAGAGGATCTTTTATGTAACAGCTGTCTTCTCTTCTGACCGAGATTGAGACTCTAAATTTGGGAGTCATTTGAAGGATGCCCTACATCATTTGTCTAGGGAGCTTCTTGTAGATTCTGTGGTTGAATAGTTGTTAATATTGGAAGATATCTCAGAGGCTGTTATGTCCTGAGAAGTCCTGTAGTTTCTGTTGTCTTTTCTTTTCTTCTGGCTGTGAGTGCTGTATGCTGAACATTGAGATCTTTGCGTACAATTGAACGTGAATCCTGTCAAGGTTCAACTGATGTCTTCAGTCTACTTAAAGCTCGCAGCATTGCCTTGCTTAGTCTGCGCGTCTCCCAGCCCAGCCAGCTTCACCCGCATTTACCATCACTGAGAGTAAACGGTGTAGGTGGTCATCACATTTCCATTTATTGCCTGCACACTGGGGAAAGTTATCTTCTTTTTCTGCAAATGGGATTTTCAAACTTGCAGAAAGCAAGCAGCAGAAAGTATTAACTCTTGAGCTGGCAAAGGAAGCGGGATTAATTAGTTTATGCCTCAGAGAGCTAGCTGAGGTGGTGAAAATTGCAGTGTAAGTGAAACATATGATTATTGCTAATTAAAATGCAAATGCTAGATTTGACAGCTAGTCACCAAAGGAGCGTGGCTGGCTGTGTTACTGTGCACAATCCTTGCTATTCCTGAGAGAGCGTGGAGCTTGACCAAAAGGATTGTCATGGATGAAAGCACCTTCTGGGAATCCATCTCTGGAGGGAGTGACATTTACCTCCAATCTCCAAAGTGTGGCTCAGAGATCCCATCTCCTGCTGGCAAGCATAGACCATGAGTGGCAGGTGGAGGAGCCCAAATAAGAACTGTGAATAGGAATTCAAGTGTTGTTTTAGGTGTTGGAGGGACTGGGAGAGTCTTGGTCTTTTGAGGGCACAGCAGAGTGTAAGGGGGCAGATGGTGGGGGATTGGGTTGCAGGAGAAAAGGACATGGGATGGAGAACTTCGTGCTATTATGGCCATTTCCTCAGTTTTTGTTAGAGCTGCAGACATATTTGTTCCTGGAACACACCAAATCGATTCAAGAAGATGTTGTGCAATGGAGGTTGAGCAGTGCTGCATCTCACTGACATGGAGCCTTGCCTTTCTGCTGAGTTTCAGCTGTCTATAGGGGTTAGGGGTGGATTTTGTATGGTTTTTGCTGTGATGCTGGTGGAGTGGTTTTGTTGCTCAGTTATTGTTTTTTAAGGAGCAATTGTTACCTGACGCCTCTACCATGCTCCTCAAGCATCACCCATGATGCTGGTGTGAGCTTTCCTGCACCCACAGAAAGAAGGTGGGCAGACAAGGCTCGTTTTAGCATGAAAAGGCATTATCAGAGGACATGAAGATACCAGAAATATCTGAGAGAGATTCTGGTGGATGTATTTCTGTTGTGGAGATTTGAATACCTATCACTAAGGTGGCAATAAGAAGTTCTTCATCTTTGGCAGTTAGTGAGAGATTTAGGTGAAATATTGAGTTTGGTTCTACTGGTGAGTTTGAACATGACTGTATTTAGGCTATACTCAGTTGGAGTGTTTCAGCTTCAACAGAAGTTTCAACAGTTTTTCGTTCAACGATTTTTATTTGTAAAATAATTTTTTAAAAATATAAATGTAATAGAGTCTGTTAGTAATAAAGAACATGAACAGGGGGAAGACTCCAGGCCAAGAGGAAAGCTGGTTTAGTGAAAGGGTACTTGTTTTTTATCTGACTGATTCTTGTCACATCCGTCACTCACCCATCTTGGTGAGTCCGGACTTTGATACAAGGTGGTGCCAATCTTCCTGTTTCTCACAAGGGTTTTATTGTGGCCAGCCGTGTTTCTGAGATTTGCATAACCTCAGGTTGTCTGTAGGCAACCGTGACCAGAAGTGCGGTCAAATGGGTATAACTGAATGGTGATGTTTATTTTCCATTGTCTTCTAAAGGCAAGGGTGCATGTGCTGACTTGGTCCCATTGTAGCACTTGGCACAGAAATGTTTCATACATGGATGAACAAGATGTTCAGTGTGTAGGGATTCAACAAACTGGTAATTAATACTTCAAACATATAGGTGGTGAAGGTTCATTTCTACCAACCACTTTTTCAGTTGGTGCATATCTTTCCCACGTGAAATGAGATATTTCTTACTTCTCAGGATGCCTGCAAGACTGGCTCTTCCTCAGGACTTCCCAAATTGGCCACCTGCCTGTCTCTCCCAAATGGCATTGATCAAGATTTTTTCCTCCATGCCAGCCATCCGGAGATTTGGGTCCCACTGATGAGGAGGGAAGAAGGTCCTTTCTGCTCTTGTAACATGTGGTGGGAGCAATCACAACCTTTCAGATTTCATCTGTATACACCCTGAAAACCAGTTGACCTCCTCTTTTGAAGTCAGTAATGGTTTTAGGCTATAGCAACCACAGTATATTTGAGCTTGCTTGAAACTTGCTAGCTCTGTCGATGCTGCAGCTTGAGGAAACAGAAGGCAGTACTGATGCATTTTGCTTCCAGGCCCTTGTGTTGGGAAAATACTAAGATGTTTACATGCTCTAAGGTCTGTGCTGGACCACTGGCTTAGGGACTGCAGTGCAGCTCTCTCCCCGCCCATTCAACCCATGCAGCAGTGGTGGAGCTAGGACCTGTTCTGTACTCCCAGTTTAATGACCTGGACTTGGATGTTGTGTGCAAAGAGGTTGTCATGCCTGGATTTACAGGTGACTCTGCTTGGCTCCTGAAGGCTCAGCCTTGTCTTAACTGTGGCAGTATCTGCAGTGACAAGGATGTCTGCTGCCCCAGAAACCCTCTAAAGAGTCTCACACCAGTCCTGAAACATATCCTCCCTTTTTTGTTTCCCAAAGAGTTGAATATTCTGCACTCTCTGATTTCATTTTTTTTAAATCATCTTAGATCACTTCAAAGGTCTTTTGCAAGCCTCTGACCAAAGCTTTTGAGCAATTACCCTGAAAAATTCACCTTTCTCCCAAAGCACCTTGTGGGATGTTTGAGTAGATAGGTCTGGTCAGGTGAGTTATTCTGGTTTTTGGATGACTCATCTTGCCCTCAGGGCTACCGGCTGAACAAGAAACCTACAGGTTGGTTGTCAGCTTAACAAGTGTTAGGACAATAAAGGAGAACACTGGGGACAGCTTCTTAACAGGCAAAAATAGTTATTTGTATATTGTGCCTTCTGGTGTAAGTCTGAGTGTCTTCAGATGTGTTAGTAGCTAGATGCCAACGGTGGATGGAGCAGAGGGAAAAACTGACTGAGGAGTTGATTTGGGCTTGGGAGGGGAATTAAGGATACATAAGTAGTTTTAGAGGATGTGACATTGCTCAATATGCGTAGTTAATCCTCACGAAGATAGGGGAGGTAAGTAGTTTTCCCCATGCATAGAGTAGGGCATTACAGCCAAATCTTATCTTCATTGAGACCTCCCATAATGTCGTCACTTTGCAGTGTGTAAGTAGAATGTGAATAAGGACTCTGATTAAGCTCCAAAATAGTGAGTTGGACACAGGTATGGTTCTGTAGGTGCTTGCATGTGTGGTCTGGCAGCTGGAGCTCTCCTGGCTTACGGGGTCAGTGGTTTCTGTGGGTGCATGACGGTGTTGCACTTGACTAAAGCAAGCTGTTTGTTGTTTCTAGGAAGAGTGGGATCACAGCAGCAGTGGGAGCACAGGATCTCGGCCGGGGTCGGGCTCCAGGCATGGGTCTGGATCCAGATCTGGCAGCCACGGGAGAAGCAGCCAGTTCAGGCAATCAACCAAGGTATACCTGGTAGCAGTGTGCTGGAGTTGTGTCCTTTGCTGTTCATTAGTGGTATCTTCCTAATGACATGTTTTGTACGTGTGTTTTCACATAGGGTGTGAGTGCATGTTGATTATGAAGGACACCTCAGAGACCTACTTAATTCACTCATAGTATGTGTCCTGGCTGCTGAGGGTTGTATTTGTTCTTCAGCCTCAATGAGTGGGTTGAGTTGTGCTGAGTGCCTCGATATTGGGAAATAAGTCACTAATCAGCTGGTATAGTGCAAAGGAAATAGAGTTTTTTCTTTATGTGAAGACCTGGAATATTTTAATATTGGGAAATTAAGAGATATTGATTCTGGCAAGGCATCATTAGAAGTTGATGTATGAGTGAATACCATATAGAAGGTGTTAAATGGTGACAAGTCCATGGGAGCTGTCAGGAGGGCTAGATGGGGAGTTACCTTGCTGCCCTGCAAAAGCCTGTGAGAATTTGCTTTTGGTTCCTTGAACTTAGACAAGGGACCTCTTCTGCATGTTTTAGTCAGCATCTGTCCTCCTGTCTCTTCTTGGAGTTGCTCTTCTGTGCATGTGAGCATTGGTTGTGCCCGAAGTGGAGGGCAGATTCTGGAAGATTTGGGACCATGATCAAAGTCCTGTTCCATTCAACTGTCCTGGGGAGCCTGAGGAAATAGTCCATCCTCCTGAGCAGTGTTGTGGTAGGAGAGGGTTCACAGAAAGAGATGGTCTTTTCTGATGGGAATGAGATTCAACATATTTGAGCAGAAATAATACTGTCTGTCTCAAAATATTCTTTTTTTTTTTATGAAAACCTACAGTTTTCAACAAGAAAACCTTTAATTAGAGCCTTTTCAAGACAGTTTGGTATCTATATATCTTTTTTGTTTTCTAACAAAGTGCATTCAGGAGTAGTAGGCACCTGAGAAGAAGGAAAGGTGCAGGAATCCTGTCAAACACAGAAGTGAAAAACGCTTAAGAAGTAACACATGACACAGGATAATCCCTGAATTGATACCAGGGCCTCAGCTTGCCACGTGGCTTTGTTCTGTGTTAATGCTAAGCACAGCGATGATCTAACACTGATGCAATTGTGTGACAAAGCATGGTTTTGTTTTTTAGTGGTTTGCTGGAGGTCAGTAATGAGATGCGAGAGGAATTGGTGGGATGCTGAGCTGGGCTTTGAAAAACTGCTGTGTGCATGCAAACGCTGACTTTGTGGGGAATTTGCTGAAGCTGCATGCATGGGTAAACAGTCAGAGTCCATGCAGCTGGCGGTGTGGTCCATCCCTCTGTCTGTGTGGGCATCTTCAGGGGTTGGGTGGCCATGGATGGACGTGCCCTGTGCTCACAGGGGCTGGAGGACAGGGGTTATGGACGTGCATTTAAACCATACTGAGTGTAGAACTGGCTATACCGGACCTCTGATCTTGCTGAGTATTGATGCTATTCTTGTCGGTCATCAATCATTGTTCCTAGTAGCTTAATTAATTTTCTCAGTGCTAACCCCTTTGCAGTCAAAACTGTTATCTAAAGCTGAGGTTTGGCTTAAAACCATACAGCTATAATTGAAGTCCTGGAGGAACTGACAGAAAGTCACTTCTTTTCGTGAACACGAAAGGGTTTGGAGGTTTTTTGGCCCTAGACTTAAGAACTGGCTTTTTTAAAGTCTTACTATTAAGTTTCCATACTGTGCTGTGGGAATGCTAGTAAATGCCTTGCAGCACACGCTTCCTGCCATGTGAGTCAGGACAGAAACAAGTCATAAAGACGGGTCATCAAAGCCCGAAAGGATGTCTTGAAATGACTGTAGTGACTCACAACTTAATGACAAGGTGCATTATCGTTTTACCCTGGCGCCGTCTTTATGGAGTCTGGCTAATGCTTGTAGCGTCTCCAAAAGGTCATGGGGACATCATTGAGGAGGACCATGAGCTGCAGCCTTGGTTGAGAAGGAGCATCCAATCACTGTCTAGAAGCTAGCACTTGTCTGCCCTCCTTCACCACCTGAACCATTGCTGCAATTTCCTTAATTGCCAGGATTAGTGCCAGGGCTGACCTACCTGTGATGACCAGCGAGGGACCAGAGAACTGATGCGCCAAGGCGTTCAGGGGTGGACACCTTGTGCTGTCTCCTCTTTCTCTATGGGTTAGAAGGTGTCACTGCCAAGGCTTTCACTCCACACCCAAAGAGATTTTAAGCTGAGCCTTGGAGGATTACTGCTAGGTGCTTTATTCCAGGGCTCAAGAGAGAACTCTAAAAAAGTCCTGTTCCAAGCTGAATTTAGGCAACACTTTTACAACACAACCTTTTGCATATCTTTCTTTTTTGCTATTTATTATCTTTGTTGCTGATTTGGCTCAACCTCATTGCACTTGTTTACGTGTTCCCAGTTTTTCTTCCTGAATCCAAACACTTCACTCTTATGAAATCCTATTGTACCTAGCTGACAGGTTGTTTTTAAAATATCTCATGTGTGTATGCATTTGGCTGTTGGTCTCCTCTTCCAAGTAACAGGTTATAGGACAAGAGGGAATGAACTTAAGCCACATCAGGGGAGATTTAGATTGGATATGAGGAAAAGTTTCTTCAGTAAAAGGGTTACCAAGCCCTGGCAGAGGCTGCCCAGGGACGTGGTGGAGTCCCTGTCACTGGAGGTGTTTAAATCAAATGCTTAGGGATATGATTTAGTAGCGGACAGGTATGGTTGGAATTGATGATCTCAAAGGTCTTTTACAACCTAATGATTCTATGGTTCTATATCTGTAGGAAATGGAAAGAGACATGAATCTGTCAATATGTCTGCAAGAAGAGTTGTTCCTTCTTTCAGTGGTAGCTCTGAAGACCAGCACATGTGTTTTTTCAATATATTGCATGAGGATGCTTATAAGGATTTTGAAAACTAATTTATCTCCTTGATGGGAGAGAATTTTACTTATATTTGTCTAAAATAAAAATCTCAGCTTCCATAACTGATCATGGGAGTTTTGTGCATTTCTGCTAGTTTGTTTCTGTGCAGAAATATGTTGATTTGCAGATTCCAGAGGTTAAAATCCTTATCTGTAGACCCCTTGGAGAAGACAAAAAATGGAACAACGTGGCTGGTTTTGGACTATCTGGTGTCTAAATTGGTCCTTGTGCTGGGAACGATTGCGAAGTCCAACCATCCTTATTGGACACTGAGTGCACACAATGTGCTCATTGGGAAAAGATTGTTTGCTTTATGGGCAGATTGAGGACTGAGAGTTCATACAGATGTGGTCAAGATTTTATGAGTTTTTAGTGCCCCAGTTGTTTTTAATAATGTTTGAAAATGTATGTGATGGGGAATATATCAAAGCCACCTTCCTCAGAACTTGTTTCACCAGAACAGGACCATTTGGGCTGAAATACTTAAATTATCTCAATATGTGCAAAATTATAACAAAATAAACAATCTGAATATGTGTGAGAAAAGCTGGTGGAAAATTGTTGATATGGGATTCCCTTTTTGTAATGTGTTTTTGTGTCCATCGCAAATGATCTTTAATCAAGTCTGTTTTCTTGAAAGGGCCTGGCAAAACACTTTCTGCTTTACTTCTTTTCTGGCAAGGGATGGAGAGGGCAGCTCTCCTTTTGCAGGGAGTATTTGTAATGTGATTTATGATTGTAAAGGGGCTATGGAGGATGAGTGTGGGAGTGTCTTTGCTTTAGATGGTCTTGATTTGGCTCAGGGGTTTGCCAAAATCAGCTGCGTGGCAAAATTCAAGGTGCTTTACAGTTTTACGGCCATTTTTCATAATTCCCACCTGATTATACCGTGTGTCCCTAAGGCTGAAACTGTCACTCCTTACCTTCCTGGTACACTGCAATGTGCCAGGGGACTCTGCATTGCAATGCACGTGGGCTCACATGGGAACAGAGGAGCACGTTTGCAGAGCTGGGACACTTCCATGGTTTGCGATGGGAAAGTCTGTGCCATGGTCCAGATAGCGCCACTGCCTTCTGGTGAGTAACCACCTTTTCTTCCTTCCTAGAATGGCAACAAGGAGAGCTCCCTTGACATGCTGGGCACAGACATCTGGGCTGCCAACACCTTTGACTCCTTCAGGTAAGTAATTTTTAAAATGCTGTAGGAGAGAGATGGACAGTGCCCTGTCTTAGCCTTTGCTCACATATCCATCTTGCTGGTACCCAGATGCCAATGTGTACCCTGGTGGTACCCATGTCACTGCTTCTTCTCTTCCCCATCCCCGTTTAGCCTGCAGAATCACAAAATCGCTAGGTTGGAAAAGACCCACAGGATCATCGAATCCAACCATTCCTATCAATCAGAGTCCAACAATTCCTATTATGACCTGTTGCGCAGCACTAAGTCCAGTTAATCTCTCTAAAGAATCCTGCATGCTTAGGAGAGGCCGCTGGATGGATTTGCAGTCCAAACATCTGAAACTGGTACTGTTGTGATTAATTGTAATCATCCAAGAGCTGCACAAGCAGGACTCAAGGCAGCACTTAGCTACTGCTCTAGCATTTTAGTCTTCCATTAATTAGAAGTGCAGTTATGCATTTGCTTCACAGCTGCTGGGAAGAGCTCTTCAGCTGCTGCTGCAGCGCAGGAAAAGTAGTGAAACGTGCTTTCTATCCAGATTTTTGCATCTCTCTCTGTGCCTGGAGGACTGCAAGAATCTGTGGGGGCTGAGTTCCAACCTGGGGACTTCCTCCAGGCCATTGGAGTGGGTAGGTTGTGCAGGACCACAGAGAACATCCCCGTGGTGTGTGCGGCATCATTTTACATTGTACATCAAAACTAAGGATTTAATGCATGCAACAGGAGTTTGACATCTCCACAAAACAGGAGAAAGAGAATAAGAGTGATACAGCAGTATGAAGGTCAGACACCCACATCTATGTGCTCTGCGGCAGGGAGTGGTGCTTCCAGAAGTACCAGCTTTCCTTGTCTGCAGGCTCCAGTGTGCCCTTTGCTCCTCATCTCAGTGGTGTTTTAATTAGTAGTGGACTTATTTTCTTTGTTTTACCCTGTTTTTCTCTCCTAGTGGTGCGACGTGGGACTTGCAGCCAGAAAAACTAGATTTCACCCAATTTCACAGGAAGCTGCGAAACACCTCCAAACACCCCTTGCCTCACATAAACAGAGAAGGGTGAGTGCCATGAGCTCTCCAGCAAGTTCTCTTATCTTCTCCCTTGCTGTAAGATCACTGTCTTCATGGCACGGCTCATGTGGAGGAGATGGGGAAGAGGTGCTGGGCCGTATACGGGGTTTGAGGATGTACGATCAGTCTGTCTCAGGGCTCAGTATTGGGACCAGTCTTGGTTAGTATCCTTATCAGTGATATGGAAGTAGGAATCAAGTGCTCCCTCAGTCATTTTGCAGATGACACCAAATTGTGCAGAAGTGTTGATGTGCTGCAGAACTGGAATGCTCTGCAGAGGGGTCTGGACAGGCTGGATCCATGGCCTGGAACCAGTGGGATGAGGTTCAATAAGGCCACGTGCCTGGTGCAGCACTTGGGACACAATGACCCTGTGCAGCTCCAGGCTCAGGGAAGAGTGGCTGGAAAACTGCCTGGAGGAGAAGGACCTGGAGGTGTTGGTTGATAGGAGCTGAACATGAGCCAGCAGTGACCCAGGTGGCCAGGAAGACCCAAGAGTGTCCTGGCTTGGATCAGCCATGGTGTGGCCAGCAGCCATAGGGAAGAAATTTGTATCCCTGTACTTGGTGCTGATGAGTATGCACTTTGAATCCTGTGTCCAGTTTTGGGCTCCTCGCTCCAAGAAGGGCATTGAGGGACTGGAATTCATCCAGAGAAGGGGAACCGAGCTGGGGAGGGATCTGAAGCATAAGACTTTTGAGGATCAGCTGAGGCAACTGGTCTTTTTAAGTCTGGAGAAGAGGAGGCTGAGGGGAGACCTCATCAATCTCTACAACTGTCTGAGAGGAGGTTGTTGTGATGTGGGTGTTCGTCTCTTTTCCCAAGTAACAAGTGAGAGGGTGAGAGGAAACAACCTCAAGTTGTGCCAGGGAAGGTCTAGATTGGATATTAGGAAAAAAAAAATCTTTACTGAAAGGGTGGTGAAGCATTGGAAGAGGCTGCCCAGTAGTGGCATCACCATCCCTGGAGGTTTTCAAAAAGCATGTAGATGTGGCATTTCAGGGCAGGGTTTAGTAGGCATGATGATATTGAGCTGACAATGAGCTTGGAGGTTTTTTCCAACCTCAGTGATTCTATGATTCATTGATTTCTGGCTTTTCTGTCATCCAGTTCTGAGCTCGAGCAGTTTTGCTCACTATGTTTTGCATTGCTTGGTAGAGGTCAGTAGTTAAACCATGCTGGATCCGAGTCTTTTAGATCCAAGTCTCCTAGATTTAAATATCTCTGAATACTGGAGGAAAGAGCGAGGCCAGAGAAGAGCAACAAAGCTGGTGAAGGGGCTGGAGAACAGGCCTTATGAGGAACAGCTGAGGGAGTTGGGGTTGTTTAGCCTTGAGAAGAGGAGGCTGAGGGGAGACCTCATTGCTCTCTACAACTACCTGAAGGGAGGTTGTGGAGAGGAAGGTGATGGCCTCTTCTCGCAAGTGACAGGGGACAGGACAAGAGGGAGCCTCAAGCTCCACCAGGAGAGATTTAGGCTGGACATTAGGAAAAAAAAATTCACAGAAAGGGTCATTGGACACTGGAACAGGCTGCCCAGGGTGGGGGTTGAGTCACCTTCCCTGGAGGTGTTTAAGTCACAGGTGGACAAGGTGCTGGGGGACATGGTTTAGTGTTTGATGGGAATGGTTGGACTCAATGATCCGGTGGGTCTCTTCCAACCTGGTTATTCCATGATTCTAAGATCATGGCTTAGTATTGATCCCATTTACAGTTCCCACAAGTGACAGGGTTTCTGCTGTTCTCTCCAGCAAGATTCCAGAGAAGAGAGCATCAGTGTGATCCATGTAGATCCAATTTCCCATCTGCTAGCTGTAAAACTGTGAGAACACTAGACAGCTATTTTAGTGGTGACAGCCTCCAGAGCCTTCCATGGTATTGCTGGATTCCTCTTTGAGGAGTTAGTTATTAATTAGGAAGGAATTTTTGCTGTGAGGGTAATGAGGGACTGACCCAAGTTGCCCAGAGCAGTGGTGGCTGCTCCATCCCTCGAGATGTTCAAGGCCAGGATGGATGGGGATTGGAGCAACCTGATCTAATGGGAGGTGTTCCTGCAGGGGGTGGAACTGGATGGTCTTTGAGGTCCCTTCCAACCCAAACAGTTCTATGATTCTTTGCTAGTTGGTCAAGCCAAAAAATTGCATACTGGCACCAGGTGGATCACTTGTGTTGCTTCAGTGGACATCACTGATTCTCTGCAAAATCTGTGCAGATTGAGAAGCAATCATAGTATGGATTTTCCTTTCATTATTGTTCACTCCTGGTGCTTAATGCACTGGCAGTGCTATTTAGGGCTGCAGCCCTCTTATCCCAAGTTCTGCCAAGGTGTTATCCGAAATCTTGCATCCCTTACCCAGCATGCAAATAGCCAGTATCACACACCAAGTTGGGACACTGATTTTATTACAGGATTGCATGACTCTGGGTTACTTTTCCACAAATCAAAGGACGTCTGACAGGACTCTCTGCACTCAATTAGTTACAACAATTTACAGAGTCAACACATGCAAGTACTTCCCTCTAGAAGTTATTAGTTAGTGATTTAATGAAGTTACAGGTGATTTTATCGTACAAGTTCTTTACTAGGCATGCTCAGTGAGTAGGGGGTCTGCATCTGGAGGTGACCTCCTTATGTTCCTTTGCCAAGCTGGCAGATATAACAGGTCCTGATTAATGTTGTCCTCCCCTGGTGCAGATGTCCAGAATGTTCAATATCAGATCTTATGGATCCTTTATTCTCTTAATTAGTACAAGGCCCAGATGTGCAGGACATACTTTATCAAGATGTACTTTATCAGATTCTCTGGGTGCTTTGTTCTTTTAATTATCACAATGTTTTCTATTTCATTACATTTAATATTAACAAATGTTTTTCTCTCCTGCTGATGGCTTATCAAGACATTTAGAATAGTACACTTTTTCCAACAAAGGCTTCAACTTAACCCTGGCGCAGCCCTCTGAAAATCTCTGCTAAAGAAATAAGAGTAACGGCTCCATAACCACATTCCATCAAATTATTGTCATTTTTTCCTAGTTATTAATTATTTCCTTCCCTTAGAGGATGGAAAAAAAAATCAGAACAGGTTCAAAAGGTGGGGTTGAGAAGATCTGTGACTTCTCATTGCCATGTTGCATGTAGGGTTGGAAGTCTTCTCTCAGAGAAGGTTTTCTCTTGCTAAGTTGTTTTTGCCAAAGTACAAGCCAACACTATGTGTGGGTGGCACATCTTGTTTAGCCACACCAGGCTAGCAATCCCACCCCAGCCCAGGTTCAGCATCTGCAGGAGTTTCCCATACTGCATAGTGACAGGCAGATGTACACAATTCTACAAGGCCCTTTTTTCCTGCACTGCAAGTATATATACAGCAATTTTCAGAATATTGGGAACATCATTACACTGAATTTCTAAGCTATTAAGTGCCTTAATCATGTTTACTTCAATTTCTATGGGTGGTTTTGAAAAATGAGATGAAGAGCCCTCTTTAAAGTAAGATATAATGTGCTACCTCTGTAAAATAAGATATAATGTCTTCCACATTCGATGCCACTTGCCAGTGACTCCTGCTATATATAGGGAGGATGCAGCAGGGTCTACTGCTCTGCCTTCAGTTCCTGGGGTACTGGGAATGCACAAGATGCAGACAGGTAGAGGAGCAGTATAGTGGTGAGATATTCAATCAGTCCTAAGTATTTCAGCTGTAAAAACAATAAGAATTAGTGTATATGCAGAAAAACTAAACAGAAGCCATCAGCACAAGCAATACATCTCAAAAAAAAGCAGGTTATTTGAGTAATCCACATGAGAAGAGAGGGATCACAGACAAAGTTAGTTTTATTTTTTGAATAAATCCTAGTTTTTGAAGTTATATCTATTGGACATGAATCATCTCTCCATGCCAAATCTGTGCTGAGCTCAACTCAGCTTGCAGAACCTCCAAGAACCTCCACTTGCTAGCAAGGCTTTTCCTCTCTTGCTTGAGTAGGGGGTGGTGTTAACATGCTAGCTATGCAATGAAAAATGTAATAGAAAAAATGGAAAGATGCTGTTCAGGATGTGTTTTCTTTACTGCAAGTACCAAAGGGACCATTTTATTTCTTACTCTGCTCACCTGAGGTTACCTGTGTAGGTGCATCCCATTGATTGATCTCAAGTGTCTTCTGCTTGGCTGAAGTGTTTTCCTCCAGGAAGACATCAAGTTTTATTTGAGAATGCTGAGTTGGGTGCTATTATGAACTAAGTGGAGTGGTTAAGAAAAGACAGGGAACTATACCTTGTTTCTGACCTAACTTTGCCTTTAATTTCCAGTGTTGGCTTTTGCTATGCTTTTGCTCTTCCAGTTCAAACAACCTTTGATACTTTCTTTTCATTCCAAGTACCTCCAAAGTCCAGGTATCACTTTAGTTTTTCCAGTACTTCAAGAAATTTCTCTACCATCTCCTTGAAATGTGACTTTCCATGTTGCCTGCAGTCCTGTAGTTCAGGGTCAGCCATGCTGCGTGTAGAGGAAAGCTGCCCTCGTGCCTCTGTTCCCTGCCTCCTCATCCCCTGCCTTTATACAATAGTCCAACATCAGACATTCACTCTGGGACAGGCCCATCCTTTTCAGATGAAGTATTCCTGTGATACGCTTGCCTATTCTATACCTGCAACTGGTATTATTTGTCCCCAGATGTTTATCTTGATTTTTCTTATAGAGATACATGTAAAAATATCTTATTATATATATAAAATATATATGTACACACTATTATTTTTACCTTTGTAAATCAGTCACTGTTTCACCTATGAGGCAAAGCCAATTGTTGAACACTTCTGATTTCCCATGAATCAATTAAGTTGTTAATTAAATCAAGTGTTTCCATTCAGCTTGCTGGATTTTGAGCCTGCTGCTTTAGCATATTCCATTTTTCTGGATTTTTTCCCCCTCCATTTCCTGTAATTCCAGCAAGATCTGTTGTTCTCTGACTCCTAGGTACTGATCACCAGGACCAGCCACTATTAAAGTTTCTGTCTAATATATGTTATTTGACAATATCTTGTCACTAAATGACAAAAAATGTATTATCATTCCTGCCGCTCAATTTTTTATAAATGCAGAAGGATATTTATTGGGGATTTTTTCTTCTTCTGTGTAGTTACAAGGTCTTTGCATCCAACTAGTAATTATCTTTGGAATTTTTTTCCCCTTTCTTCATAGGAGAAAGTCCTTCAACTGCCAGCTATGTGTTTGGTCTGTCAGCGCTTGGCTTCTCACCCCAAACCTTTTGTGTTTCAAATTGTATGTTTGTATTTATATCGATTGCCATTTGCTGTCTGAGATGTATATTTGTGCTTGTTCACCAACACCTTTCTCAGCAGGGGAACAGGAGCTCCCATGGAGACTGACAGATGAGCAGCTCTTCAAAAGAAACGGTTTTTATTACGTTTTTTCTCCCCATTTTTTTCCCCCAGATGTGCTGTACTTTCAGTTTTGCTTGGTCTGGGAATTGAATCACCCAACACTGATGCTCAGGACCACCTTTGGTTTTCTTACTGCTGCTTTGACCAAAAGCATTTGAACACTGTGGTGGATAGTGCAGGTGGAGAGGACAGGGAAAGACATTTTATTTTGTATTAATAGCATTACACCCACAAGAGAGTGTTTTGGAGGCACAGATTACTCGCTTCAGAGAGCCTCTTTATTTTCATAAGGGTCCTTTGCAGTAAGACTTAATCATACCCATGTGCCATAATAGAAAATTAACTTTGGTTCCAGTGAGGTTTCACGTGGTTTTGTTTGTTTTCTTCTTGCCACAGGCTTGGAGAAGGGAAATATGAGGATGGTGACACCATCAACTTGAACGACATAGAGAAGGTCCTTCCAGTGTGGCAGGTAGGTGCTGAGGACATTGCCTGCCTGCAGTACAATGGAGACCAGTAGCTCCCTGCCTTGCATTTCCTTAGGAAACCCTTCCCAGCAGTGGGAAAGCCTGGATTAGATATGTTTGGGGTTTGTAATGGAGAATTGTGCGTGTGGTTTTGTCAAGCCTTGCTGTGAACCTCAGTGCCAGGCAAGGGCTGTTACCACGTAGACGTAATTGAGAGGTGAAGCATTGAGGACAGTATAAAAATATATGCGTATATATACACAACTACATAGTCACAGGGATGAAAAAATGGAGATTATGAAAAACATCGACCCCCCTAACAGCTCCAAAATAAATTTCTTCCAGGAAGCCAGTGTGATGGTGTGCTGACCCAGAGTGTGCATATGTTCATATGTGTTGATCATCAACTTGTGTGTTTTCTCCGCTCTTGCTTCTCCTGATCTCTCTTTACAGCCCAGTTTCAATAGTTCTGGTTAAATTATCTTTGATGCTTGGATGTTGGGGAATGGCAGAATGAGACCCACAACTGAAAAGTCTGATTGAATAGATCAATTTGTTCAGGGCTAGGCTCATTTCTGAAGATGCTCAGCATATTTGTGCTGAAGTCTCCTCTTGACCTCCAGAGGGAAGGACAGAGACACCTCATACCATGATAGTGTTAATCTTTTCAGTCCTGAGGAAAGAGCTCTCTGGACTTCTTGCTCATGCATCATGTAAGCAAAAGTCATGCTCATCCCACAAAACATATGATGATGTACCTTACTGTTTCTTTTGGGTGAGCTAGCTGGCACTAAATATGTGAACCAGTGGAAGGAGTGGAGAAGTGCTGCTGATTTTGGCGGGGAGGAGCACTGCCTGCAACTGCTTTCTCCTCAGTCTTTTCTATGCTCGGTGTGTCTGGACTTTAGGTCACAGGGAGAAAACATCAGATTCAGCTAGTATAGTCCCCAGTAATCCTGCAAAATAAAGTTATTTTCCCTGGAGAATAAGTGGAAATGTAGAATCAAACTGTTGTTGGTGTAAGGAGCTGACTTTTCTTCTCTAGCGTTTAACTTTTCTAATCAACAGCTGTCAAATAAGCCAGGTCCTCCCAGTCTGGTCATTTTCTCATCCTGTTGTGACACCAGCCTGAGTCCATTGTCTCCAGTGGGTTAATTCCAATATATATCTTAGACCCTAGCTGAATTCTTAGTGTGGCACCTCTAAGCTGGAAGACCTAGTGAGAATGCTGGATTTGGTGTTTTGTTTTTCCCTCTAGGCAGAGTCGTGCAATGCTGCCTTAATATGGAGGTGTGCTTGCCTAGACACATGCAGTCATATGTGCCTGTGGGAACTAAGAGCTGAGTAGTTCTGGCTGAGGATTTATCTTGTCTGGTGTTTACAAGTGAAATATTTGCAGATGGCTAGTTTAATCCTGACGTATCATTGTTAACTGGATTTGAATGTGATCATACAAGGCCGACAGTGATTTTGCTGGCCTTATCCCTTGTTTCAAATGGTTCTGTGGAACACAATGTGTGGGGGACATAAAGGAAAATATTTGTGTGAGCCTATGGGAGAAAAACATTTCACTTTCCATGGGACTTTCCCATACTGCAGTTATGTTTGTGTCATATCTTGAAGAAGAGGATGTTCAGGTTGGAGGTAAATGAACTCTTGTTCTGTTGGCGTTTAAAATCTCATGAGTTGCCTACAGCAACCATGGATGGATGGAGGGGTTGGTCTGAGCATCCTCCAGCGTTACTGGTCTGGTCAGAGCATCTTTACTCACAACTGAGCCTGTCTGAGGATACTCCAGCATGATTCAGATGCAAATGGTTTGCTGAATGTGCTTTGGCAGGTGCAGCAGGGTTAAGAGCACCAAGCTGTGAGAAGAGGCAGCAGGTCTTACTTGCAGGATGCTTTGTAAATTTGTGTTATTTTGATAGTTAATATGATAGGAGTAGGACATGAATTTAGAAGTAATTTCCTGTATACATCCAGGACTGTGTATGTAGCTCTACAGAGAGATACAGTGCCCTCCCAAAGGATTAAGCAGAATATTCTGGATCTCTGTGCATTGGTGTGTACATACACGAGTTTTACTGCTGGAATCTATCAATAATATTTTAACAAAATATTGCAAGGAAAGTCTACAACTATTTCACAATTAACAGGTAAAAAAAAAAATTTAAAAAACCTCCCCACAAGTTCTCTTTCTTCATAGCTGTTGTGAAAGAAAGATGCTTCTTGCCAGCCTTTTGTTTTGAAATCGGAGAATCCACGCATCCCTCTCCTCAGAGATGCTCGCAGCCTTCTCTGCAGCATGGTGCACTCTGCCACCTCGTGGACGTGCACAGGCAGGTGAATCTGGCTTCATTTTGGTACTAGGCACAATTTCTTCCTGATAACTGGTATTTCGAAGCTTCCACCTGCCCCACCTTTTCAAAGCTCTTCTAGGATGCTTATTATTACAAGTAAATATGCTTTGTTTTTAAAGCTTTGTGGCTAGGACCTTGTGAGCTGTAACCCCTTCATCTCTCCTTGCTCATAGGAGTCTACAGATGGATTTGGGCACTAATTCACCTAAGTGCTGCCCAAAAAGTGACTTTGGAAGTAAATAATTTTTTGAAATTAAGTATTGTTCATTCATGAGATCTGCTTTTTGCTGCACATCAGGGAGGATCAGTTGTCTGCTGCAGCAGACAGAGGCACAGCTCAGATTCAGAGTCAGTCTTCCTCATCCTCTCCGTTTTCACCTCAGCTGGTTTGTTGGAGGAGACCAGTATTACCATCTTGGCATCATGAAGACGTCACGAGCCCCTCACAGGGCTGAGTCAGTGCGTTTTGCTTTTACTCCCTTTGGCAAATGCTTAGAAAAGCTTTCAGGCTTGAATGTGTCACAGCTGAATGCTTCAGTCCTAGATGCAATCTTCAGACTGTGAGCATTTGGCAAACTCTACAGATACCAGAGAAAACAACCAAAGGGGTCATGTCCTAATAGGATACCCAGCATCCTCCCTGTGAAGCTGCCATAGCTCACAAAGGATACAGGAGGCTGCATGTCACAGGGACATGTTGTGAATGCTGCTAAACACAAGCGGAGGGGGTTGGGACACATCCCAAGCGGTTTCTGGGCTGGTGTCTTGCAGTTTTTGGCTTTCAGTCTGCTGGACTCAGCTGAGCCTACCCTCCTCTGAATGGATGAGGACTCTGCACATCCTCTCTTGCCTGCTTTTTCTGCACTACAATGTCAGGCAGTTCTCATTTTAGCCAGCTCATTAATCAGCTCAGATCCCTCCTCTTTTAGAGCCTTGGCTGCAGCTGTGTGGCCCTCTCTAAGCAGATTGTCCTGCACTGGTGGAACTCATCTCTGTGTCGGGCATCCCCTCCTACCAGAAAAGAGCAACTCAGTCCATATGGAGTGTCCTGAGTGCTCGTACTCACCATATCTAACACTGACATCCTTTGTGTGTACACCAAACACTTAAGAATGAGTTGAGGTGGCTCCCTAGGAGCCCCAAGCAGGGGGATTTCTTCTCCTCACCCCCAGATCCTGCTAGTCTCCTTCCAGAGTGTGTAGGCATAGCGTTGCTTTCACAGACAGTTTCTGGTCTAACAGGCTGTCTTCCCATATTCCAGGGGTCTTTCCAATATTGTAACTACTAAAACCACTGTGGAAAGTCCCTGTCAACGAGCCAAGGTTTGCTTGAATATAGGTCACAACATGTTGGAAGTCATTTCTTCACTAGTGAATAAAAAGCTTTTGGTTTGCCTTCATTTCCAGTAAGTTATGGTCTTATCATGGCCTGGTTTTTTTTTTCATTTAACCCAACTGACAGTGACTATATCCTTGGGCTGAGAGTGCAAACTGACCCGGGTACCTGTAGCCCCTTCAGCATTACTCACGTATTAACGACCACGGTTGACCAAGGAAGGCAGATGAAACCATTCTTATCTCCAGAACACTGGGGAGGAGGAGTCTGGACAAAGCGTAGCTGATATTCCACATAGGTCACCAGTTCACAGGTTCTTGCAAGGAACAAGCCTCATCTCCATCAGTAGAGCAGTCACTCTGAATGCTGAACAGGGTTGAAAACCACATTGGTTTTGTTGCACATGCAGAAAAGGGGAGATTTTCCAGTGGGTTTTTCAGATTATGACCATCTTCCGTATTATAAGATAGACTTACTCACTGCACAAAAGGAAGCACCAGGGAAGTGACAAAGAGCTTTGACTTCTATCATTGTTTTTGTTATTATCATTAGTATTTTCATCATCATCATAGTTCAGAACTGGCATCTGATTGTAAAAAAATGATACAGACTCTCCTTTCTCAGGTCGAGTTTCATTTTTACAGTTATCATCCAGTTCAAGTAGACTTCAGCAATGTCTTGTGATTCATGGGAGTGTCACCCAAACCCCGTGGACACAGAGATCACTTTTTTTGTTGTGGTTCCTGGAGCTACTGATCAGCTGGGCAAGTATGGGGCCAGGCTACCCTGTTGTTTGGAGAATTGTAGACCTGTAACAAGCTCCTGCTGGGATGAGAGACACTGGGATGTTCTCACATTCCAGCTGCGTTGGCTGGATTCATTGACAGGGTTTGGGGTGTGCAAGGACTGTCATTGAAAAGGATAAGAGTGACTTACATTGCAGATCTGAAAGTTGGCTTGGTGATTTGTGACTGAGGGGACAGGACTGGTGACCAAAGGGAGCTCTAGCACTAGAGGGCACTATGGCCTCGCTGCATGACCTCGCAATGCAGAACATGGCTTTACTCAGAGAAAGCCAAAGGCTTTTTCCAAGCAGAAATGTAACACCATGATGGCTGTGTTTCACACCCTCCTGCAGTGGATCATGATGCTCTCCATCCCACTATGCCCATGTCAGGTTTGGGGTGCACATCAGCATGTGGTACTCGGGGCTGGTGAAGGGGGAAGGTATTTCTCTTCACCAGGGGCTGAATTTGGTTAGCCTCATGCATCATCATGAACCTCAGAGCAAAGCTGGAGACATCTGTGAAGCCTGAATAGTTGCCTTGATCAAGCACCACAACCCTGTTTCACTGTGAAGAGCAGCGGGTACCTAGGGTTAGACACACCTACAGCCTGGGTCTTGCTTGCTTGCATTGTAACACCTCCTCAGCTCCCCTTGGAAATCCCACTTTTGCAAGCATAATCCTGAGCTCCTATCCTATTTGATGCTCTGGCAGGTCTTGATCCCAAACAGTGCTCCACAGATCAGGAAGAGATACCAGATGTGCTAAGGGGTCCTTCCTTTCTCCAGAAGATGCTACTGTCCCATCAAAGGTCCTCTGAACATCAGCATTTCTGTTTGTCCATCTCTCCCTGTTCCCCCATTTTCCATGTTGTCCACACCTCACTTTGAAGGACATGCCAGCCTCAGCAGTAGGGAGATGAAGACCATGGTGGCATCCACTGCTGGACCATCAGTGACCTGGATGAAGTCATTGAGTGCCTTCACCTTTTCATCAGTGACCTAAATGAAGGCATTGAGTGCACCCTTAGCAAATTTGCAGATGACACTAAGCTGGGTGGAAGTGTCAATCTACTGGAAGGTAGGGAGGCTCTGCAAAGGGATCTGAACAGGCTGGACTGCTGGGCTGAGTCTAACGGCATGAGGTTTAACACAGCCAGATGCCGGGTCCTGCACTTGGGGCACAACAACCTGGAGCAGAGCTACAGACTGAGAAGTCTGTCTGGAGAGCTGCCAGGAGGAGAGGGACCTGGGGGTGTTGGTCGACAGCTGACTGACCATGAGCCAGCAGTGTGCCCAGGTGGCCAAGAAGGCCAATGGCATCTTGGCTTGTATCAGAAACGGTGTGACCAGCAGGTCCAGGGAGGTTATTCTCCCTCTGGAGTCGGCACTGGTGAGACCGCTTCTTGACTCCTGTGTTCAGTTCTGGGCCCCTCAGCACAAGAAGGATGTTGAGGCTCTGGAGCGTGTCCAGAGAAGAGCAACGAAACTGGTGAAGGGGCTGGAGAACAGGCCTTTTGAGGAGCGGCTGAGAGAGCTGGGGGTGTTTATCCTGGAGAAGAGGAGGCTGAAGGGAGACCTCATTGCTGTCTATACAACTACCTGAATGGAGGTTGTGGANGTCCTGAGGGACATGGTTAAGTGTTTTGATGGGAATGGTTGGACTCGATGATCTAATGGGTCTCTTCCAACCTGGTGATTCTGTGAAATCTGAGAGGGCTTCTGCTGCACTCCCTTGAATTTGGTGAATGTTTTCCTAAAGCTGTTTGTGGAGTAATGACTAAATTAAAAAAAAAAAAGTTATTAAAAAGAGCAGAGAGAAAAATTCCAAATTTCTAAAGGTCCTGAATAGAAACTCAGTATCTCTTTGGTCAAGTAGCTATTTCTGCTGGCTTGTCTACTTCTACATCCTAATCCTCTTCACCATTCTCTGTAAAAGACATAAATTTTTAACAAAATAAAGGGAAGGAAGGAATTTCTCTCTAAAAAAGTAGGCATACCACGGGACTAGAGAAGAGAGACGTGCATATATCCCCATTGGTGGAGGAACCTACAAAGCCTAGAAATATATCATGCTCTAAAAATCCTGCTAATGGGGTATGTCCTTATCCCTTGTCTGACAAAATATGAGTTTAATGTTTCCTGTCGTATATAAAAATTTCTTCTTAACCAGAATATACTCACAGAATCACAGAATCACCGGGTCGGAAGAGACCCACCGGATCATCGAGTCCAACCACTCCCACAAAACACTAAACCATGTCCCTCAGAACCTCGTCCACCCGTAACTTAAACACCTCCACGGAAGGCGAATCAACCACCTCCCTGGGCAGCATATTCCAGTGCCTAATGACCCTTTCC
>WAAB01013449.1:21847-110687 GCA_013389865.1 Piaya cayana | reverse complement strand
TTTTTCTTTTTTTTTTTTTTATGGTTGGCTTAACAATTAAAAGGCTACACTGCGCTTTGGTTTTTCCAGTCTGCTGCATCGTGTGACCCCAATGACTCTGAGTTAAGCCTCATTATATAATGGTGGGGTGTTTTTTGGAAAACCTCCATTTAATCCTTCCAGAGCAGAATTTGCTGGTTTTGTTTTCTTTCATATCGTCGTCTTGTTTCCCCCCCGCCTACCCCTTCCCTGGCGGGCACATGCTGGAGGCGTCAGTCTGGGAGCAGGNGCAAAATAAGACCCCTTGGCTGACCAAAATAAGAAGGTAATGTGTGAGATACTGACTTTCTGCTCACTGGTCATGGGGAGGGAGCTGCTGATACTCCATCATGCACTTGTGAGTGACGTTATTAGAGCTGGTGGGCTGTGTACATCTTCCACTGTTCCTTTTGAGGCTGCAAGTAATTCCTACATAAAAATATGTATTCCCTAACCTCATATTGCTGGATATTTGCTAAATAAGAATAAAAACATTTGGGGTCAGTACCTACAGGGGCATGGTTTGAAGCAGCAACAGGCAAGATGGATTACTGTGTCCTGTTGTTTCATGGTATACACGATATTCCAGACTGAAGCCTGTTTATAAGGTTCAGATGTGAACACAAATTTGTGTTTGTTGTCATTTAAAACAAAATATGAGTCCGGGTTAGAGCATGACACTGGTGGCCAGTCTGCTCCAACCATTGTGCCTGTGGTCAATGAAAGCTTTATTTTCCAAAAGCAAAGGGCTAGATTGGGTTTTTTTAAAGCTCTCTTCTTGCTTGGGTTATTCCTGTCCACACTACTGTGTCTGTGGTGCTTGTTTAGGCATGCAGCTAGGACCTGTGGTGCAGACAGCACTGGGAGACATCAAGGATGGAGGAGCTTCAGGATTGCCTGTGGTTATACAGCTCGTCTAAAGACTATGGAGAACCTGGGAGCTAGGCGGGTGACTGCAGAGCATCATTGGCCTTGCAGATGCAACTGATGTGCTAAAAAACCATCTCCTTTCATACAAATTTTGATCTGGAAATACTGTAATGGGTTATGATACTGGGATTGTTTGGTTAAAGTTTCTACTTCTTTATTTTGATTCCAGTGCAAACCAGCCATGGGTGCCTTAAGGCTCTGGAGCCAGCATCGTCCCTGTGCTCCACACAGCATCGCTGCCTAGCACCAGCAGTGTCCTGGCAAAGCAGGTCACCATCCAATAAGCAGAAATGCAGAGTTGAACTCCCACTAAAATGGTATTTCAGCCAGAAAGAGTAAAGGAGGGGGGGAAAATACCCAGACCATTAGTGTGTGAGTGGCCACCTTGTCGTGCAATCACAATATCGTTTTTCTTTTTTTTTTTTTTTTTTGGATTAAGGAAAAAAAAAAAAAAAAGGTTTATTTTCGTTTGCTTGGGTTACAGTGCCTTTCCCCACCATCGGGGGGAAGGACTACGTGATGTGCAGCAGGTATTTTGTGAATGGAGCACAACCCTGTGACTCCCCATTGCTTGGCCGAAGGGGGAGGTAGGGGAAGGAGAGAAATACAGAAAAAAATAAAAAACACCACCCAGTGACTCCATCTGACTCGTTTTGGCTGGAAAACTTCTTCAGCACCGTGGTTCTTAAGCCAGGAGGAAGCTTTCTTCTGGCCAAAGAACAATAAAGGGGTCAGCAGCCTGATCCTCCCTCCTACACCCTTTTCCTTCCATTGTGAGGGGTCTGTGCAAATATCCCAGGCTGCTTCTGCTGGGGCCTGAGGGACCTGAGCTACACATGTGACATTAAAGACAGGCTTTGCAAACTCAGTAATACTGAGCTGCAAAAATTTAATTAAAAAAAAACCAAAAAAAACCCCCAAAAAAACCCCAAAACCCAAGAATGAATTCTTGAGGGTGCTCTACACCTCATGTAGAGCTGCACTTAGAGAAGGTACTTATGAGCGTTCCTCATGGTGGAAAGATGTCTACCCCTTCCCGTGTGTAAGTGCTCCTACATGATTCTATGGCAGTATCTTCCCCAGTGTCTGCTCAGTAACTGGGCAAATCCCCACAGAAGGTAGGTGAAACCCTGTCTCACCAGCCCTTGACCATCCCCATTTATCTGATTGTCCAAGACAGGGAATTTCAGCTGCTCTCATAAGGCACATGCAAAGTGTGTGGTGTATGGTCTCCAGCAAGGATGGGGTTGAAGAAAGCATGGATGCTTTCTATGTTGTGCTTGCTTCAGGGTTTGATTGTCACTTGGCAGCGCTCAGATTTTTAAGCGTCACCTTTAATGATATGCTTGCTACTCCTTGGATGCATTTCACAGACCATGAAAGTCTAAACCAATGGTCCCTGGAGTAATAGGTCACAGGAGAAGTGCAATGAGGCCAGACCCACCAGCCCTGTCCATCATTTAGGCAGCCTGCCACTCTCTGTTGGGGGATGGATCAGAGCTGCTGTGCCTTCTGTGATATTTCTTGTGAATGCAGAGCAGTCAGAAAACTTACAGACCACGTTAGGTTCTGCCATCATGAATGGTGATAATGTCATTTCATCTCTGACAGGCTAAATGCCACCGATCTTCCCAAAGGAGAAGGTGGGACTTGTGACCTTCAATACAAGCAAGTTCAATGCTGTAACCTGTATCATGCACTGAAGACCTGGCTCATTTGCCAGAGGGAGAGTGGATGATGCTTATCAAATTGTAGGAACTGACCTCTTTTTTATATCTTTTTTTTCACACAATAACCCGCTAATAGCATGTGTGACCTCCTCTTGCTGTGTTCCAGCTTGTTGGACCTTGGCACCAAGCAGTCGCCTGAATCATTGATGGTGATTTTGCCGTAAGGCAGTTCCTGTCGTTATTATCTCCTCGCTGTGTCGATAATGTTTTGGTGGTGATGGTCAGGATTTCCTCGCACTACAGAGCTTTCCTGAAGATCAGCTCTGCAGGCAGTGGAGGAAGTAGCCATTACAAGTTTGCTCCTGGCTGCTGAGAACTGGGTGGCCAATCTTCAAGTGTACGTGCGACCTGACATGATCTATAGAGCGCGATGGCAGTTCCTCTTTCCCTTCATCCAGTTTCTTGGCGCAGGAAGGTGGGAACTCCTTTTCTTATGCAAGTACTCCAAGGGCAGAAGCAAGACTAGACCTGGCTATGGAAAGCAATCTGAGAGCAGGACCCTGGCAAAGGAGATAAGGGAGAATGGTAATGGTCCAATGTCTTCCCTGAAATCTAAAGGGCAATGTGGCAACAGCCACGGCCAGGGAGAAATGTAGGGTCTCACGTCCTCCCCTCTTGCAATTGCAGAGTTTTGGCAGTACACACACTACCAGAGTCCTTTAGTTGAAAGGAGAACTCGTTTTAATTCAGTTTATAAGTGCTTAGGCAAACAGATTAGTTATTTAAACCCTTTTTTTTTTACAAATGCCCTTATTTGAAGGTAAAAATAAGCAAGATGTACGTTCTTCTTTCAGTCTTGGTATTATGCTTCTTTTCCCCTGGTTTTGGAATACCTTTCTGATCTTTGTGTACATCATCACGGTCCAGGATTTTGGTGATGTTTCCAAGCAGCATAGCTATGAAGGTAATAAATGGTAATTACATGGACCATTTCAACCTTAGGGCAGGTAATGTGTGACAAACCTCCAAGGTCCTTTGCTGCTCTTCCTCTTCTATAAGAAGAAATAGTGCCCAGCTGCCTGTGGCCAGTGAGAAAGAAAAAAATACACAAGAAAATATACCACAAGTAGCCCCAAGAGTTGCAGTTGTACATGATGCTGAGAATCTACTGAGTTAGAGGAGTTCCTTCACTAATTGACCATCCTGCTGTTCCTTTCTGAAGTGGAAGTAGATGGCCGTGTTTGACTTCATACTTGCCGTGTCTTTTCATGGCAAGATATGCCTACAAGACAGACTTTATTCTGCCAGTTCTCAGGCTTGTTGGTTCAGGAAGGGCAAAGCTGCAGTGCAGCAGCTGAAGCTCCTGCTGTTCTGGGAGGTCTGAGGTAGTTTTCCTTACATGAGTTTGGATCACAACAGAAGGTGTTTTGGCAGCATGGAAGTCTTCTGTATGAAAATGGTCACGCAGAGTGGATTGCAGTTTAGACAGAGCAATCCAGGCTTCTTTCACAGGTGCTTTTCCAAAGGTACTTGACTATTTAGTGCCCTTGCACTAAACATGAGCAACTCAGATGCTCATGCCCTGGTGGGAAGGTCTGACTATTTGGGAGCAGATAATAATGGAGCAGAGGATGCTTCAGAGTTAAGGGATGGGAATGGGGCTTGATAACATTCTGTAGGTCCACTATCAAGTCTGGGCGAGTTGCTTATTCTTGATGAGAGCAGTCCTGTTTCTGGAGGCACCAATAGTGAATCTTCATCTCCTGTGTCCAGCTTTCCAATCTTCTGCATGTCTTTTTAGTCCATATCTCTGGAGTCTTGTCTGTACTGCCTGTTTGGGGTGGTTGCTTCTCTACAGGAGGACTTACGCTCTTCCAGACCTGCACACGCTTCTACAGCCACTGAGGTCCTAGTGTTGGTACATGGAACTGCAAGGAAGTAAAAAAGCTTATATCAAAGGGTTGGAAGGCAAAAAAATAGTCATGCAGGGTGGTTGAGGTAATCTCCAGCCCTTGAGAAGCTGTGTGACCTCTTGAAATGTTCCCTGTTGGGTGCTGTACTTTCCCACAGGGGAAAGCATGGTGGTTTCATGTATTTCTTATTGCCACATGTCTCTCCATCTCCTGCATGTCCACTGAGAGGCTTTTCAGATTGGAACATGTGCAGAGAACCACATCCTGGCGCCAGGTTCAAGGAGGCTCCTGCCCTGGGAGTTGACGACTGTAATAGCTGGGGGTTTCTGCTAGCGCTTTATGGAGTCTTTCTGGGTTGGGAGCCGTGTACAGTAGGAACAGTCATCAGCCTCATCTTACGTGCTCCTTGTCTCACGGGTTAGGATCGTTTCCCCCATGGAAACCATCAAGAATTTCCGTTATTTCCTTTCCTGAGGCTTTGTTTGGGTGGGGATTTCTGGAAGGTATTTCACAGGCAGGTATAATTAAAGAAAGACATGCTTTGCCTGGAGGCTAGACAAGGTTTTCTTTAAAGCTGAGCCTTTACCGTGGTGGCAAAACAGAAACCATTTGTTGCCTGGTCCAGTAGAGGGGAGGCTGGGGAAAGAGGGGAGCTAATCAGCTGGGAATCATCCCAGTTAAACACTGCACACTGAGGTTAAGGCCTTTATCCAGAAAATCCTTGAAATATGTGCTTAATTTTAAGTCCCCCTGACTTCAATCTGTTTACTCTTGTGCTTAATTTTAAGCATGTGCCTAAGTGCTTAGCTGGCTGAGGGCCAAGGCAAATAGTAGACTTAGGAGCAGATTCACGTAAAGTAAATGCTTTACTGGACTGAAGTCCTGCGGGACAGAGGATGCTATAGCAGGTCAGGCATGATGGAAAGGGATGGTGCTGCATATGTCAGCTCTGTCAAGATATTCAGCATCAAGTACCATGGACATGCAGCTGTGCTGATGTTACAGGGAGCATCCTAGAATAGCGTCTAAAAAGGTACCATTAACATCCAGTGGGAGGTGTCCCTGCCTATGCAAGGGGTTAGAACTGCACAGGCTTTAAGATCCCATCCAACCCAAACCATTCCGTGATGATTCTATGAAATTCAGTGTCTGTGTTTTGCTGCTCTGAAGGCATCAACCTCACCCTTAACCTTGCATATACCACAAACACAGTCTTGGAAAGACAATATATTTTTTTTTTCCTCTTTATTGATAGGAATGTTTTAGTGGATGAAAATAGCCTTGATCTTATCATCAGAAGAGGAAGGAGAGCAGAGTATATGAACTGACTAATAAATCTTCATAGGAATTTGCATGGCTGCATTAACGCTTATAACAAAAAGGACTTCTGTATTAGCACAAGCTTTTATAATGGCTTTATCTTCTTCTTTCCTGTTCCAAGTTAATTCCTGAAAGCCTTCTTTTAATCCCCCTTTTGCTCATCCAGCCTCGACTTCTTAGATTGGCGAAGGTATTTTTTCTTTATTTCTAATCTATGAATGACAACACTTAAAGCTAACACTTGCAGCCACAGCACGCAGGAAGATGAAAAACCATCATCAGAAAAAAAGATCTATGTTTTTTGAAAACTCTATGATGGGTTAAGGGAAATCTGCAGCTGGAACAAATACAGTGCTCATCTAACTTCCTCAATAACTCTGCTGGGGGAGCGGGCAGTTGCCAGATGAAGGAAGTGTGGTTAGCCATTGAGTCTTTGAATGCAGCTCCATTTCCCCCTCAAACCCATGGAATTTATATTAACCTCCAGCTTTTCTTAGCTGGTGGGAATTTTTTTTTTTCATGAGGAAGAGACTTGCTTTTGTTGCTTTGGTTTGTTAGAGGAGTGGAGGGGATGGTTCTCCTCGCAGAGTGTTCTTGCTGGCCAAAGGCCAGGGATGTTAAGTGACTAGTTTTTGGCATTGATAAGGAAAGAATAGCTGAGTCTGCCAAGCGCAGAGAGGCAGGCGTCTGATGACTTGGGTTTGGGAAGGGAAGGCTTCAGCCATCCCAGTTCACTGGGTTGTCTCCAGTCCCGGCAGAGACACAGACAAGAGGGAAGACCACATATGCCTTTAGCATCTTATACATGGATGTAGCTATATACAGTGAGCAAAGAGCAATGTGCAAGTGAGGATGTCTAAAACCACATTCAGTAAAATACTTGGCTACCTGATTTGAGCCATCAGTAGACCCTTAGTAGCACTACCCAGGTCAGTAAGTAGTGTAGTGTCAGAAAGTTTATTTTGGATCCTGGGGCATCTGTAGGATCCCTGCATGGCTTTAGAGCCATTACAGAGGCATAACCATCCTGTAAGCTGCTTCTGACTGTGATGCCAACGGCAGCAGGCAGTGATCCTAGAAGAAAAAGGGAGGCAGCTGAATGGGGAATGGGTTGCCCAAATTCCTGTTTGTCTTGGGTAACAAGCTCTCTGATAGCCAGTTCCGAGTTGTTCATAATGCAGTGTACCTGCAGTTTTCTCCTCAGTCACCTCTTCCTGCTCGTTGGTCATCCTGCTCTTGGTGACCACTGTCTAACCCTCCCCAGCTTCTGGAGCTGAGCCCGTCACATAGGCACAATCCTGCCAGAAAGAAGGGCACCAAGAAAAGTAGAAAGGATCTGGAAAAGCCCTACCAAGGAGGGGCAAGATAACTGGAGACAGCCTAGTAAGCACTTTTTTTGGTGCTGGTTTCTTGGCACATGAAAATATCCAGGAGTTAGGTTTGTTTGTTTTGTTTTGGTGCTGATTGTTCTTTGCTCCCATTTGGTTCTAATGAAGTATCCGAAGGTGCATACTCTTAGCCAACGTGAAATGAACTGAGGGGGCTTCACCCAGTTCCTGGTCGTCATCTCAAAAGCAGCTGTAAATCACACTTTCACTGCCAGAAAAGCTGATATTTGAATGACGCCTGTATCTTTGGGTTGTTGTGGTTGAGGTTCAGCCTTTGCTATTCTTGCCATCTCATGTGCCTGCTTCATCTCAGCTGGAGAGGCATGGTCAGATTACACATCAGGGTTCACAAATGGCTGGTGGTAGGCATTGAAAGGGACAAGAGGTTGGGAAAATCAGACTGGGAAACATGAAAAATATAGAGGAAAAATATACTTCAAAGAAATTCAAGGTCCCGGGAGGACTAAAATATTAAATATCTCAGCTCTGTCAAGTTATTCAACATTGAGTAGCGTGGACCTGCTCCTCCATGGGAGAGTGGATATGACTGTCTTGCTGCCTGTCATATGGCAACTTTGGATAAAAAACAATTTTACAGGTTTTTTTTTTTTGGTGGAAATGCCAGGTCTGTTTCCAAATGTCACATTTGGGGGCTACATCTACAAACATTTATTTTACTTGTCCTCATTTTACTGTTTAAAGCAATCCACAGCTCCCAGAGGTCTGCAAAGCACCAGTGGAAAGCCACAAGCATAATTAATATATGATGTGATTGATACTCTGTGGCAAGTGCATCATGTTTTCTGTGCTTGTCCCTGCATTAAAACCCATTTAAACCCATTTAAGCAGGAGGAATCTTAGTCCTTGATGCATAAAAGGAAAATCCTGGGAGGAAGCAGAATAGTGTCTCCTACCCAGGTACAAACTGCCAGTAACCATACCAAGGAGAAAGTCAAACCATTGTGTTGCAAAGCCCACTCTCTTGCAAAGGAATAGGACTTTTCAAAGGGAAGAATGAGGCTTTAATAGGATTAAATTGGCATTTGCACATTGGAGAGTTTTCTGAGCTGGGGTGGCTGTGAGATGGGATCCTCACTTGCTCACTCTGGGCTGAGGTAGACTTAGGAGAGACTTCAGAAAGGAGGAAAATTATTTCTTCATGATATAATCCTGGGAAAGTGTGTTAGTCGTGCCTTCAGACAACTGCAAACAGGAATATTTGTTGTGTCAATAAACTTTCCAGCACAATACGAGGGGCTTGGCAAGGGAAGGGATAGTGATATTTTGCATGGCTTGCTTAAGCCATGAAGGTCTATGGGAAAGGTCTACTGGTGGACCAAGAGGGGCTGCCACCACCATGAGCTCATTACAGTTGATGACGAAGTCCTTTTGCCTTTGCTAGTGCAATGTATGGATCACAGTGATATGGATCATGGCAAAAAAAAGTGTTTGTTGACTTATTAACTATTGCCTGCAGTCATAGGGTGTTGCAAAACTTCATGCACTTGGACGGCCTCCAATGGGAAATGCCAAGGGCTGAGTGGTGAGAAAGTTCTCCTAGCACCTCTGGACCTACCCATATTGAAAGAAAAGAGGTGACACTTCTTGTTTGAAAGGTTGCAGAGTTATTCTGCAAATGAGGGGGTTCATTGCTGTTGGACTGTCCCAGCTCCTGGGAGTTTACATCAAACGAAGTTCCTATGGGCTGAAACTCTAGTCCAGCTAGATGAGCAGAATTGTGGGGTCTTGGTTGTGGGCGATTGTACAAATGCACATGAAAAATATGCAATCTTTTATTAATAATAAGGGTGAAAGTAAAATTAACTTGGGTACAGCCCTTACCTTTTGTTGCAATTTGAGATGAGCACACTTGATTAGAGGAGGCTGGGGATTACACAGAGGTTCAACAGACACTCTGATTTATTAGGTGACCCATGCTCTGGTCCAAAACTCCCTGATGCCCTATGGTGTCTGTTTATAAATCACCTGCAGATGTCATCAGGGAGGTCCCTATTCTGCCTGCAGGTCTTCCCCTCACAGTATCATCCAATGTGCTGGCACAATAAGGAGATGTTGAGGGTGGACAGTGATTGAAGGGTTCATAAACAGCTGGTGGTAGGCTTTGAAAGGGACAAGAGATTGGAAAACTGAACTGGGGAACATGAAAAATACAGAGTAAAAGTATACTTTAAAGAAATTTAAAGTGCAGGGGCACTAAAATAGCTGAAGTTACAAACATTCCTATAACAACCTCATAAGTCCCAGCTAAAGCTATTCCTCCCTAGCTCCCAAACTAGCACAAAATGCAAGAAAAGCTTTTCCAAGCAGCACAGCCTTTCCAAGCATGAGCCTGAGCTATCTGGACAGACCTCAAACCAAATACCAGGTGTGGTGCCTCCTGGTCGCAAGTGATGTGGGCAGTATATATTACCAGTATGAGGTGGAAAAGGTTCCCTTTTCCCGAAGAAAACAAACCAAAGTCACCAATGCTATTTATTTTAATGATTCTTTAAATAGTCTGCATTTAAGGAGCAATGATGTGATATGTTTACTGAATAAATGTGTTTATGGATGGGACGCTTTACTGCTGACAGTAAGGTTTGTTTTTAAGTATGACCAGGGTAGAGGAAATACATACAAATAAATAATAAACCTAAACAACACTAAAATAACATCAGTTAAAACAATTAGAGTTACTTCCACTTACAAAGTATTGTTCCCATTTTGCTGTAGCATGGGAAAAACTCCGTTTCCTAATTCAGCTTGCAACTGATTTTGGATTTGCGGATTCTTGTAACAAAAGGGGATTTCTTTTGTCTGTTATTTATACTCTTCCTATGGCACTGTGTGTCTGTCTGGAGCACTCGTTTCAATGCAACAGTGAGGGGAACCTGGAGAAGTGTTTCCAACCTTTCCCCATCTCGATGCTTTAGCTGCAGCTTGGTGGCTGGGTTTTTCTTGTCTATCCCTCCCCATCCTGGTTGCAGTGATGTGCACGTGTGTGTTTGCAGAGGCAGTTCCTCCTCGGAGACTTTGTCCTGGATTTTAAAGTTTTATTATCTCTGAGTTATGTATAATTCAGAAGCTTAGGGAAGAAGAGTTAAAAATAGACCCCAGAAAACTCACTGTCAGTAATCACCAGAAGACATTGAGGAAGTTTCAGGGTACATTTCACTTGGGATGCTTTGCCTGATTATTCTAATGCTTTGATTGCATTTGCATCCTTCACCCCACACTGGGAGTTTCATGCAGAGTTGTTCTGCCATTCTCTGTGTCTTTTGTTTCATCCCAGAGCTGGCTACAGAGGGATGAAGTGGGACAGCTGAGCTGCCACCAAGTATTCCATGCCATTTTAAATGCCATCATCACTCTAACTGGGTGCCTGCTCTCTGCCAGGAGCTGACAGAAAACACCAAGGAAGGGTGGTGGGTAGATAAGTGCCTGATACTTCTTTGGGTCTGGGACTGCACATGTGGAGTCTGTAATTTATTAAAATGCCTGTCATTTCGTGAGAGTGGATGTTTAGACCAGCATTTATTCTCAGCAAAATAGGAATCCAGGAGTTTGTGTCCTTGGGAGAACATGGGAGAGCAGAGCCCTGTAGGAAATAGTACTGGTGGTTTTAATCATAACTAATGAGTGGTGTTCAGCTGTGATGTTCCTGATGACTGTCACAGCCATCACTCCTCTGTGTCCTGCCTTTTTTTTGTAGAAAGTCTCCTACAAGGTGCTCATCCCTAAGCATGTGCTCTGCAGCTACACATTCCACCTTTTCTGGTGATGTGAAGTTTATGATGTGCTCTCCAACGATGCAATTTATTAGGAAATCCTCCAAACTGGGACATCTCCCAGGAAACAACTATTGTACCTCCACATTGAGGCGTGTTGCACCATGCCATGATTCATCAGGCAAGCACATCCTACAGTCAAGGTCCCACAGAGCATCCTTCCTCTGCTGTGGGTCTTGTCAGATCAGCAGTGGCAAAGCTGGAGGAATTTTGCTCCTTTTCCAGCTCCTGGGTGGCTGGAAACCAAGTTCTAAGTTTCTTCACCACCCATATAGTTTAATTTAGCCTTGGCTCCAGTGATTGATGTTGAAGAACGCATACTTGGAGGTGGTGGTGACCCTTCAGTGCTGTGTTCTGGGTGAGAGGTGACGGAAAAGGCGCAACTAAGTGCTCTAAGGATTTACCTGCCCTGTATCTTGGGTGAGGAGTATTCTCTAAAGGTGTTGCACTTTCTGTCCCATTGATGTTGGGCACTGACTGATTCCTTATTCAGATGCAACTATTATTATAAGGACCTTCCAGGAAAAATGAATAGCTTGCAATTTGAAGGAGCAGATTTATCACTAAAATTTTAACGGAGAGGAAATAATTTCTAGGCAGCTTCCTGACATTGTTTGGTATTCTTCCATGGCTTCCAAAGCAGGTCAAGGCTTTGGTTTGTAGTGAGGCCTTTACGTTTTCAAGAGGGAGAAAAATCCCTTTATGTAAGAGAGGAGAGTGGGTGGCAGACCAATGCTGTGGGAGTTCCTAGAAGGGGAAGAGTCAATGGCAAGTGGCCTCCAGGGAGTTGACTCTGCTGGAAGTGCCTGCAGGACTTATGTGTATTGATAAACGCAGGCCTTGGGTGGGTAGTGGTGGTGGGGATGGTGCCAGTGGGGAAGTGGTAATGCCTCTGCCATGTTTTTCATGTGCAATTGGATGGTCAGGATGGTTGCACTGAGTTTTGGGTCATTCAACCCCATAGTCACTATGAGTGTGGGACTGGTGCAATACAAGTTAAATATATCTGCAGCCTCATGCTGTCCTGGACTTTCCTGCCACGCATAATCATATCATAGAATCCCTAGGTTAGAAAAGACCCACTGGATCAGCGAGTCCATAATCCATCCTGTAGGCAGATAAAAGCCCCATAGTGGGGTGTTGCGAGTCACTGGGCTGGTCTATGCAGATCATTTCTGGAACCACAATGTATTTATTTTTTTACATTCCCTCCAACCTCGATATTTCTGTTGTTGCCTTTGTGCAGCCAGATGGGGTGTCTCTGGGGCTGCCCCACCTCACCCTTNGCTTCCAAAGCAGGTCAAGGCTTTGGTTTGTAGTGAGGCCTTTACGTTTTCAAGAGGGAGAAAAATCCCTTTATGTAAGAGAGGAGAGTGGGTGGCAGACCAATGCTGTGGGAGTTCCTAGAAGGGGAAGAGTCAATGGCAAGTGGCCTCCAGGGAGTTGACTCTGCTGGAAGTGCCTGCAGGACTTATGTGTATTGATAAACGCAGGCCTTGGGTGGGTAGTGGTGGTGGGGATGGTGCCAGTGGGGAAGTGGTAATGCCTCTGCCATGTTTTTCATGTGCAATTGGATGGTCAGGATGGTTGCACTGAGTTTTGGGTCATTCAACCCCATAGTCACTATGAGTGTGGGACTGGTGCAATACAAGTTAAATATATCTGCAGCCTCATGCTGTCCTGGACTTTCCTGCCACGCATAATCATATCATAGAATCCCTAGGTTAGAAAAGACCCACTGGATCAGCGAGTCCATAATCCATCCTGTAGGCAGATAAAAGCCCCATAGTGGGGTGTTGCGAGTCACTGGGCTGGTCTATGCAGATCATTTCTGGAACCACAATGTATTTATTTTTTTACATTCCCTCCAACCTCGATATTTCTGTTGTTGCCTTTGTGCAGCCAGATGGGGTGTCTCTGGGGCTGCCCCACCTCACCCTTCCCACCTCCTCAGAAAATAAATCCCATCCTGAACTTTGTGTGCAATAAACCTGAGAGAAACTCCCAGTGCCTACCACAGGCCTAATAACCTGTTTGTTCNGTTAGAAAAGACCCACTGGATCAGCGAGTCCATAATCCATCCTGTAGGCAGATAAAAGCCCCATAGTGGGGTGTTGCGAGTCACTGGGCTGGTCTATGCAGATCATTTCTGGAACCACAATGTATTTATTTTTTTACATTCCCTCCAACCTCGATATTTCTGTTGTTGCCTTTGTGCAGCCAGATGGGGTGTCTCTGGGGCTGCCCCACCTCACCCTTCCCACCTCCTCAGAAAATAAATCCCATCCTGAACTTTGTGTGCAATAAACCTGAGAGAAACTCCCAGTGCCTACCACAGGCCTAATAACCTGTTTGTTCAGTTCAGGCCTTCTGCAACCATTTGTTTAAGATAAGCAAGGGTGGAGATGTATCTTGAGGGCACAAAAGGTTCTTGAGATAAAGCTCATGCAGTGTGATCCTGAGATATGGCCACATCATTTCTTTTCCTTCTCTTATAACCCCAGTGTTAGGTTTTTCCATCAGTCCAGTTGCTTTTCTCAGCTTCTGGTTTGTTTTTGGGGTTTCAGTGTTGCTGTTTGGCATTCAGGCATCTTCACTTGACTGATCATCATGGGCATGGGGAATGTCTTCAGCAGAGGCTGAATGAGTGTGGGTGAGTGAAGACAGTCACTTTGTGGGATGTGGTTTCACAACTGAAAGTCAGGCTTCCCTAAGATATGAAGACCACAGGCATGGAGAAATGAACACAAACCTCTCATAGTCCCTGGTGTCTTTGTGAAACACACATGAATTCAGCCACCCCAGGCAACGGTTGCATTTGAGAAATGTGGCAGTTGAGGAGAAAGAGGGTGCAGAAAGAGGGTCCCAAACAGGACCAAACTTTTTGTAAGACAGTTGGTGCCAGATGCCAAAGAAGTCCCTGGGATTTGGTACCTAAGGGTGGTCACAAAAGGACCACCAGCAGCAAAACACTGCCTCATTTCTGTGTATCAACTTGTGATTTGCTGTGTGATTTACGATCACCAGTAAAATAGGCAAAGCTGGTGCCTTCCCACAACTTCTTCAGCTGGTGTAGCTGCAGAGAAGCTGTGAGAAAAATGAAAACAAAGCTCCTGCTCATGGCAGGGTAGCTCTAGAACCAACAGTTTCCCTCCTCTGGTCCTCTTCCTCACGTTCCCCCAGGCCAGTACCCCACAGATTACTGGGCTGAGACATGGGGTGGGATGGCCCAGGAGAGGACTGTTGCTGAGGAGGGACAGATGTCAGTGGGGCAAGAGGTGGAGGCTCTTGGGTTGCTGCAGATTGCCAACAAGATTTTGAAAGCTTTTTACTTGTTCTTTCATTAAACTTTGATGTAAATGGGTCTGGAGTAGTGGGTAGGCAACCACCAACTTTCTGGATTCCCATAGGCATGTGGACAGGATTGTGAGTTGGGCAGACACCTTCATTAGGAAGGTAAAGCGCAAAAGCAGTGCACGTGGGTGTCAAACCTGCTCCCTTCTGCTGACTGTTTGCAGCAGCTTCAGTAGATGACAGATTTCCCAGTCACCAAAGCTTGTCAGACACAACCTTTGCTCCTCCAAGAGCTACCTTTCCTAAAACATCTGAAAAGAAATATGCACATCACAACACAGCAGATCTCTAAGGGAGAGCAGTCCAGTCCTGAATGCCTCTTCTCCTATGGAGCTGTTGGCCTTTCTTGCTGCAGCATGCATGTTTATAATTTAAACTTGACATACACATGCATGCATTATAGGTCCCATGAGCTTCTCAGGTTTTGCACTAGGCTTCTTATCATGTGAACTGCAGGATGTTTTGCTCCAAAATAAAAAATGACCCCTAGTAACAGTCCTTCCTGAGACTGTGGGCTCCTTATTCTTTACTCTTCTCACACTTTTTGCTTCCAGAACCAGCAGCACTGAAATGTTGGCTTGTTCTGTTCTCCTCAAGCCACCTGCAAATAAATATAAAAATAAAACTGATGTGGAAGAGAGATCAAATTTAATTTTTCTGCCCATTGAGAAGTTTCAAACCTGCCTGTGAAAACCATGAGCACCTGGTGTCTTCCTGCCCAAGCAGGAACAAAATCCATACCGCTTATGTAGATCTTCTTGTAGATCCATTGCAGAGCAGAGGGCAGTTTTCTGCCTTGCACAACTTTTCCTGTTGGCTCCGTTCAGGGATTTCAGCTTTGTAAGGAGTGTGTCCACTGAAAAAGGGTGTGTTCACATCCACATTGAACTCAGCAAGCCAGCTGCATTGGAGGCACTTCCATTGCTGTCCTGCATGACCCATGGCAGGGAGCAGCCTCCCTGGAAACCCAAGACCCATGTCATCAAGTCACTTACCGTGTCCTTGGGGCTCTGGCCTGTCTCCACCCACCCAGCACCTTCCGTCTCCTCCAGCTGCTCCATCCTTTTTCCAAACTGTGCAAAAAGAGTTGACTTTTCTCCCTTCCAAATTTAGCTCTGCTTAGATACCAAAATAGACAAGAGTAGGGACCAGTGATTTTTTTTCTCCAAAACATTGACCAGAACTAAGGAAGGGAACTGCTTGGATAGAGAAGGTAGATCCTTGATTTTCCTAATGGGGACACAAAGTTCTCCTCTGTTCAGGCACAGGCATGCTCCTTTGATTAGGAGCTTTATTCCCATGTAATTAATCTATTACCCTGGTGCTCTCTTCTGGTGGTGAGCAGAGGAGGCACAAAGATGCTCTGGAAGGAGGACATGCAGCTGTGCACTACCATACGTATGGTTTCTAGCTGGGAAAAGCAGAAAGGCAGCACCTGAGACTTAAAGAAGACTTCACTTTGAGGAAATTGGTGCTTTTAGGTCCTTGTGTTCTGCAGACATGGCTTCATTTTTCATGGTAATTGTATTTGCATCTGTGTCTGCAATACAGCTTAGATTCTTAAAAATGCCCTGAGCGTTAGCTTGCTATGGTAGTACGACACTGGAAACAGTCTCACTGAGTATTGTGCTATTTTTAGAACAGCTGATGTGATTGGGCTGCTTGTGTCTGCTGCCTCCCTTCCTTTTCCTATTTGCTATTTACACACTGGCCAATTTCAAGCAAGTTTTCAGAGGAACAGCGATCTTGAAGATATTAACCTTCTGCTATGTATTCAGTGAAAATGAGTGATTGGAAAAATAGATGATAGGGAAGATTCAAACTACAGCACTCTAATGAAGAAGATTCAGTATGATTCTAAGCTATTAGACATCAAAGGTGCCACACAGAATTAACCATGAGATGTCTGGCAGTTGGAGAAGTCCAGGTCATACCTGGTTAACTAGGTGATAACAGAACCATGTCCTCAGGAGAACAGGCTGTCAGCTTTTCTTACTCCCAAATTATACTCTCTTAGTCAAAGATGGGCTGCGACTGAGCAGTGAGATGTGATCTGGGGAGTTTGAAGAGAAGGGATATGAGCAAGTGACCACAGAATGAAGTATGTTGCTGAGCAGGACTTCACTGGGTGAGCAGATATGCAAGAAAGATAAGGCAACTTCATGTAACCATGACCATTGCCATAAGGGATCATGTAGATTGGTGTGGTTGCTGTGGCAAGTCTCAGAGTTATGGGTGTTATAGTAGAAAAGAAGTATGGTTTTGTCACCGAGTGAGTACTACTCTTTAACATGCTTTCTAATGTCTTTGCTAAACAACAGCATATCTGATTTTCTCTCTAGGAATTAATAGCGAAGAAAAAAGTTAAAAGGGAAACTACCTTTTCAGGAAACATGCTTGAAGACTGGAGCCAAAGCAAGGTGCAAATAGGGTCGTGCTAGCAAGCAGCAGGACTTACTTAGGGGTTTGATGACTTGATTATTGCTTCATGTCTCAAAGAGTGAAGGTGTCCAAAGTGGAAGGTTCAGCTGCCTCAGGAGCTGTAGGGTTGCCGCAGTAGCCATTTCTCCAGGATCTTTGCTGGTGGACAGGCTGAATGGTCAGAAATAGTTTTGGTGGTCTTAGACTCTGATCTGAAAGCCTAAAGCCATTACCATCCCCCATAATCTTTCTTCTCCATTACATCTTCCACCAGAGAAACTCAAAATATTATTATCTCAGTAACTGCTGCTAAAATTAACTGTCATAAAATTTTAAGGCTTTTCACACAGAGAGAGGGGGACTTTTTTTTGAAGTCAGTATGTTATGTTGTCATGCCAATGAGACAAGGCTGCTGCTCGATGAGACACATTCCCACCCAGCCCTTGCCCTTGTCCGGGCTGCTCCCTCATGGCCCCTCGCGCATGGTGATTCACCAGTAGTGGTTGGAGCTCTGAGACTAAGATAGATTGAGATGGAAATAAAAGGAGCAACTTTTACAGGGCTTTTATTGCCAGCCAGGGAAGTACAATGCTGCATAAATAAAATTCATTACGATTATGACAGCTCTGTAGTCCCTGGAAAATAAATAATACTTTGCCCTTGCGTAGTGCCCTTTGTCCAGGAACCTCGGAACTCTTTGCTCATATTAATGGAACCTCACGATGCCCATAGTAGGGTGGTAAATACAACATCCCCCTTATCAGAGGAACAAACAAGTCAGGGAGTCAATGCCTCCAGTGGAGAGAGGCCAAGGCAACTTGTAACACGCAGCTTTTCCACTGATGTGATGAAGCAAAGCATTTAATGTTCTTGTCACCTCAGCTATTTCCAGTGGGTGGATGCCACCTGTCCTTTCCCCAGGTGGCATGGGTTGACCAGCTCTTGGTGGGCAGCGTGAGCGATGTGCTCTTGTTGTGGTTGTTAATTTGCTAATGCTGTGGTGTCACAAGCCCCAGCAGGCCTGCCAGCTATGGCTCATGTTCCATTACTCCAGGGTCCTCAAAGCGCTGCTGAGCATCACCCTTTTACAGACATTTGTACAGCTGGGTTTTAGATAAAACAATAAATACAAAGGAAATGAATGAGCAAAAGTGGAGGGTGTAGGTGCAGCAGCATCGGCTGTGTCATGTGTGACATAGGTGAATTCCCTATAAATGGTGATTCTGAGTCTGTCCTTGTACTCAGCACTGATGAGGGAACACCTGGAATCCTGTGATTTTGGGTCCTTCACTATCAGAAAGACATCGAGGTTCTGAAGCACGTCCAGAGAAGGGGAGCAAAACTGGTAAAGGGGCTGGAGAATAGGTATTATGAGGAGTGGCTGAGGGGAGACCTTATCACTGTCTACAACTGCCTGAAAGGAGGTTGTAGGGAGGTGGATGTTGGTCTCTTTGCTCAAGTGACAAGCAATAGGATGAGAGGAAATGGCCCCAAGCTGCCTCAGGTGAAGTTTAGATTGGACATTAGGAAAAAAATCTTCACAGAAAGCGTTCTCAGGCACAGGCAGAGGCTGCACAGGGAGGTGGCTGGGTCACCATCGCTGGAGGTATTTAAAAGATGGGTAGTTGAAGTGCTTAGGGATATGATATAGTAGTGGACAGATACAATTGGGTTTGATGATCTCAATGGTCTTTTCCAACCTAGAGATTCTATGAATCTATGTTTCTGTAGTGTCTATTGGGATCCACCAATTTTTGCCCCCTGTAGTTTCTCTCATACAGAAATTGCAGATAACTCTGTTCCCTGCTTGTTGCACCAGGCCTGAGAGGGTACAAGTCTGTGGATTTCCACACCTGCTTTGATAGGATATGAGATGTTCTAAGGATGTTTGGATGGGAACTGTTTCTTTTATCAGGCCCAGTGTTGAATGTACAGCTCTGTCTCATTCTGACCTCTTCCATACCAATGCCTCCTGTATCTTGGAGCTGACTGTTGCTTTTCCCTGTTTTGTAGGGTTACCATCAGTTGCCTCATGAAGCTGAAATCGCACACACCAAAAAACTATTCAGAAGGAGGAGAAACGACCGGAGGTAGGTGAAACCTCTTTTTAATGCTTTTTTTAATCTTTTCTTCCTTATTGCACATCTTGCCCCTTGTCTCATGGAGTGTCTGTGGACAATATTGCTGTTAAGCTGCCTACGTTGGGTTAATGCGTAAGTCTTTTTTTGAGCACTAACTCCCTGAAAATGCAGAGTCTGGACACTGTCCTGGTTTGTCTTTAAATCTGAAGTATATCCTATATTGGTCCAGGAGTATCTTGAGGATGTCCTCTTCCCCTTATACTTATTCCAGATCCTCCCACTCATATTGGAACAGGCGTCTGGAAAGATACTATCTGTAAAAGCTTTGAGTTCTTGTGACTTACTTCCTCTCTTTGATCAAAAACCAAAATTTGCAGACTTTCAGCGTGTCCTGCAAAGTAGGTATGGTTGAAAGGGGTTTGCAGCAAGCCTCGGCTGCCTGTCTGCATGAAGAATGAGCTAAATTGGCAGCTGAGTTCCTGTGGCGCTGATGATTTCAATCCATTGAGTTAATTCAGTTGGGTCAATTGGATACTTAATTGTGTAAATTGCATATTTAATTATATGGGGCATTCAGAGTCCTTGATAGGAATTGTGACTATGGTTAAATGTGAAAATAAGTGGGGAATCAGGGAGTTAGCCGTACATGCAGCATTGTTTCTGCCAGTTTGTTCTGCCATGGCTAAGGCAACACAACCAGGGAAATAAAGCTTTACTAAAACTGGGAGCTTGCAAGGTTAATGTTATTGAACAGGAGAAAAAGTGGCCACTTTTTTCTCCTAATGTGATCTGAAATCTGTCTGAGATGTGATGCCTCTTGAGGAGATTTTTGGACAAGTCCTAGATTCATAGAATGCTTTGGGTTGGAAGTGACCTTAAAAGTCCACCCAATTCTAACCCCCTGCCATGGGCAGGAATGCTTCACACTGGAAGCAGTTGCTCAAAGCTCCATCCAACCTGGTCATGCACACCTGGTCTTGCAGGGACGGAGCATCTGTGAATTCTCTGAGCAACCTGGGCCAGGGCTTCAGCACCCTCATTGTGAAGAATTTTTTCGTGACGTCTAATCTAAATCTTGCCCCTTCCAATTTGAAGCCATTCCTCCTCATCCTGTCACTCTAAGTCCTTGTAAAAAGTTCCTCCCCAGCTTTCCTGGAGCCCCTTTCAGTACTCAAAGCTGCTTAAGGTGTCCCCAAGGCCTTCTCTTCTGAATAGTCCCAACTCTGTCAGCCTGTCCTGATAGCCTGTTCCTCCAGCCCTCAGATGATCATCTTTGTGGCCTCCTCTGGACCCATTCCAACTGTTCCATATCCTTCTTAAACAGGACGCAGGACTCCAGGTAGGGTCTCACCAGAGCAGAATAGAGGGGCAGAATCCCCTCCCTCTACCTGCTGGCCACAATTCTTGTGATGCAGACCAGGATACAGTTGGGTTTCTGTACTACAGGCACACATTGGTGTCTCATGTTAAGCTTCTCATCAATAAGCAAAGTCCTGCAAACACCTGTAGTAGCAGTTGGAGCCTGTCCTCCAATCTCCTTGTCACTTCTCAACTTGTAAACAGTGATGATGCAGTTAACTCTGTGCTTGGTTTGATTTCCCAAAATTTTACTGAGCCACCAAAAAACAGCTGAAAAGAGTTTGCTCAGGCATCCCAGAAACATTCCTCTGTGGGCAGGGATTTCATCAGCAGCAAACTCTGGGTTTTGCTCCTCTTTGGAGATCCCTCCTTTTTTACTATAGTTAAAAGACAATTTTGCCTTGTGACCTAGGGGGAAAAAGGGCTTGTTTCAGCTGAGTGCAGCCCTCTGACCACCAAAACACGGTTAAAACAAAGTTGAAGTCTGCCTGTGTTGCAACACCAAGTTGGGTGGGCTTTCTTACAGTGCTGGGCTGGGCTCCCAGAGAAATCACAAGGGACATGGGAGCATCCTCCTCCCATTGCAGCTTACTGAGTGGGTCTTCATCCACCATCCGAAGAGAGCACAATCCTATGGGAGAGGAGGCCTGCAGAGCCAAGGAACCAAGGGGCCTGAAGTCCCATACCCAAAGCTGCAGTCAACCAGAGCTATGGAACTGCGTGTTGGTTCTTCCTCCCATCTGAAAAAACAGCCTGTTCAAGGGATTATGCCAGATGTGTATTTCTATTTCATTTTCTTTCTGGTCCCTTCAGATAAACCATCAACAGACAAAACCATTCAGCACCCCAGGGCATCCCTGCCACCCATGCAGATGGCAAAGAGAGATAGCAAAAAAAACCTGCCTTGGGCTGGGGTTGGAAGATGGTGGAGTGAAATACGTCCCAGACCACATAGCACTGGCACAACATCTCAGGAGAAAGGATAGAAGCCTTAAAACACAGTTGATATGGCATCATGCAGGAGGAAACAAGGAGCCTTTTCATCTCTAAGCAATCACAGATGAAATAAAACAGAAAGAGCAGAGGGAATGCAGTTTTGTCCACATCCTCCACAGACATCTGTGGTAGTGTCCAAATTTAGACAGAAAAGCATACTGATTCTAATTTCAAAATGCAAAGAAGCCCAGGTTGAGGGGGCTGGAGTGAAAAAACAGTGTCTTAAATAATTATTTAAGCAGAAAAGGCATGGTCCCGTTCCCTGGACTTTGGCTGGGGACCTCAGCATCCCCCTTCTCCACACAACACATGGTTTGATGCTGAGGGGTTTGAACGTAAATGGCATAAGCACTTGTGGTCCCCTTGCATCTGTGGTGTGTTGAAGACTAGGAGGAAAGATTTAGTTCTTCTAGTGCTGCTTGAGATGCCCCCAGAGAGCACTCGCTCCATAAAATTGATTTCTTGCAATAAGTGGGCTCTCAGAATGGCTGTTTTATGAGAATAAACAAGGCAGAAATAGGGGGGGTGGGGGAGGTAGGAAATAAGGGGAGAATAAAAGGAATGGGGGAAAAAAAACAGTCTGTATTTGAGCACAAACAGGTTATAAATCTGTTCATAATTTATTGCAGTCATCACAGGCATTATTCTGAAGGAGAAAAGCTTCATTTTGGAGCTGGTAGAGCCGCAGAGGTGGTATAAACATCCCCCAGGATCAGATTTTTTAGCCAGCAAAATAGTGGAGAGTAATGGGCTTTTTATTTTAATTCTATTTTGGATACAGAGAGACACGAAATTCTGAGACCATGGATGGGGCATCAGAGGCTTGAGAGAAGTTGAGCGGAGCTGTTTGGTGATGCATGAGTTTGGAGGAGGATTAGCAAGCAGCTCTGGATGCCCAAATGTAGGGGAAATAAAACCTGTTTCTTAGAAAGACAGCAAAGGGTGGGAGTAAAACTGGCAAGCAATGGCTTTGCAAGAAGAAAAGGTTATTTTCCTCCTTTGTTGATTAGAAGCAGGTTCAAAGCCCTGATGCAATTTGGTCTGGTAGTTTTTCCCCCTCTCCTGAAGGCAATGAGCATTTGGCAGTAAGCACTGCCCTGGACCCCATCCATAAGCAATGCCTGTGTGGTGCACTGACTCTCAGAGCCGAGGACCTGACTCGTCTGAGAAGGATGATACATCCCAGGTGACCTCAGTGGGTGTTGGAAGTGGACATGCAGCTTAGGTTGGGAAGTCAACCTCCAGGCTTACCTCTGCACAATCACAAATTACAGAATGGTTTGGGTTGGAAGGGACCTCAAAGCCCATCCAGCTCCAACCCCCTGCCATAGGCAGGGACTAGGTTGCTCCAAGCCCATTCAACACCTCCAGGGATGGGACATCCATGACCTCTCTGGGCAATCTGTGCCAGGGCCTCCCCACCCTCACAGGAAAACATTTCCTCCTCAGATCTTATCTCAGTCTTCAGCTGAAAACCATTCCCCATGTCCTGTCCCTGCATTTACTGATCAAGAGCCCCTCCCCTGGATTTTCTGGAGTCCCTGTAAGAACTGGAAGCTGCTCTAAGGTCTCCCTAGAGCCTTCTCTCCTCTAGGCTGAACAACCCCAACTCCTTCAGCCATAATAGTCATAGAATCATAGAATAACCAGGTTGGAAGAGACCCACAGGATCATCGAGTCCAACCATTCCTATCAAACACTAAATCATGCCCCTTAGCACCTCGTCCACCTGTCCCTTAAACCCCTCCAGGGAAGGTGAATCAACCCCCTCTCTGGACAGCCTGTTCAGTGCCCAATGACCCTTTCTGTGAATTTTTTTTTCCTAACATCCAGCCTAAACCTTCCCTGGTGGAGCTTGAGGCCATTCCCTCTCATCCTGTCCCCTGTCACTTGGGAGAAGAGGCCAGCACCCTCCTCTCTATAACCTCCTTTCATGTTGTTATAGAGAGCAATGAGGTCTCCCCTCAGCCTCCTCTTCTCCAGGCTAAACAACCCCAGCTCTCTCAGCCGCTCCTCATAAGACCTGTTCTCCGGCACCTTCACCAGCTTTGTTGCTCTTCTTTGGACTCGCTCCAGAGCCTCAACATCCTTCTTGTGGTGAGGGGCCCAGAACTGAACCCAGTATTCAAGGAACGGTCTCACCAGTGCTGAGTAGAGAGGGAGAATAACCTCCCTGGCCCTGCTGGTCACACCGTTTCTGATCCAAGCCAGGATGCCATTGACCTTCTTGGCCACCTGGGTCACTGCTGGCTCATGTTCAGTCACTGTCAACCAACACCCCCAGGTCCCTCTCCTCCAGGCAGCTTTCCAACCAGACCTCTCCCAGTCTGTAGCTGCTCCAGGTTGTTGTGCCCCAAGTGCAGGACCCGGCATTTGGCCTTGTTAAGCCTCCTGCCATTGGTCTCAGCCCAGCGCTCCAGTCTGTCCAGATCCCTTTGGAGCCTCCCGACCCTCCAGCAGATCCACACTTCCACCCAGTTTAGTGTCATCTGCAAACTTGCTTAGGGTGCACTCAATGCCTTCATCCAGGTCATTGATGAAGACATTGAACAGGGCTGGGCCCAGCACTGAGCCCAGGGAACGCACAGATCCAACTGGCCTTGCCTGGTTGTAGCTGGCCTTTAAATCAACTGGTCATTTATATAGCACAGCCACTATGAAAGAGGTGATAAAGCACACCAGTACCCTGAAATCTGCCTATTTGTTCCCTGCTCATCTTCTGAATGATACGTTTTCCCTCAGAGGATGTGTGGACTCATCTTCCTTCTCTTAACAGTAACATTCAGAGGGAGCCACATCCTACATCTTGGGCTAGTGAAGCACCTTTTGTTTCTCATGCAAAATGATACTGATGTCTAGCCAAGCTATAAATAGTGCCTATCCCTGCTTCCTTCCCACCACCTTTCCTCGGGAAATGCTGTCACCACATTGTGGAGGAGCATGCCTCACCTACCCTGAGGTCTCTGCCGTGCACCATTCACTCCCTTAGGAAAAAGCAGCCCTATGGGTATGCAGCCATAGCTCTCTCCTTGCATATACAAGATTTTTTTACATTCCATGAATAATTTTTGCCTAGTGTGCATACTTCATTTGCTACATTAGATAGACATGAAGTTCATATTAAAAGTGTCATTAGAACAAGGCTGCAGCTTTCCTAGTTAAGGACCAGTGTGTGTCTGTTGCACACATTTTAGGTAACCCTGCAACAGCAGAGCTACAACTTGTGAAGAGTTTGTTTGCAAAAGGTGTTGTAAAGGCCTGCAGAAGGTGGCAAGGTTGGTGCTGTGAAGAGCATATCGTCACACTGGGAGACCAGGGAGAGGAATTGCTGTCCCCACCTCACCAAGCAGAAGTTCTGCTCCTGATATTTCCTCTGTTCATTTAGACTCACAAGGGGTAACTGTGACCTCTGGATGAGGGTGATGAAGGGTATCAGTGCTTGATGGGATGATTGAAGGAGAGTAGCAGAGACAAGCCTTTTCGTAGATGTCAGTGTGAGCAATTGTTGAACACCGATGAGGGTTTTACTGTCTCAAATTCTAATCCACTCTTTGCTGACACACAAGACTAATCATACCTAGATATCACCAAAGGCAGGTTGGTTTGACCTCCCATGGGATTCTAATGAAGGAGGAATTTTCCATGGGTGATGTCAGGACCTTTCCTGCCTTCATCTCCTGCAAGTAGTCAAGGTAAGAGAAATACTCTTGGTCACATTTGTCAAATCCTGTCCTTCTGCCCTTCCCAACTCCTGGTAGCAATTTACAAGCTGTACTGGGACATGGTCTCCCTGGGCTCTGAGTTTGGCCCATTGTTTTAAAAAATTTCCTGAAAATGCCGTTTCTTAGGTATCTATCACAGGATTGCAGGTCAAGTTGGTGCTGCACACCATTTCTCCAGTTCCCATGACATCCTGGGATGATGTGTTTTGGGATGGAGGATCTGACTGGACAAACCTCCTGGCCTAGAGATGCATGCACAGAGTCTTGCACCAGCCTCATAGGAGTGATAAGAAATGTTGCCTTGTTTAGGTGGGATTTACAAGGAATGTATGGAGTTCCTGTAGGTTGAGACAGATGAGTTTGTACCTATTTCTTGGCCTTTTGGCTAACAGAAATTGTTCTGTGTCACCTAAGGAAGAGGGCAATTTTGGTGGGGAGCAGGAAAGGGTTGCCGGGGAAGTCTTAAGAAGTTTGCACTATCATGACCAGATTGATCCAGTGGCATCTTACTGTATTCAAAAGTCAGATCAGGCTGAATTCCTTTACAAATGGGATTTCTTATGTGTGCATAGGTGCTGGCTGGTATCTTGGAGGCTTTCGGTGGTCAGTCTATGTGACAGAAAACGATTATAGGGGGAATTGCAGACCTATTGTCTGCAGTTCCACCTATTGTAGAGGGTGGAATAAAAATCTAAGAGTTAATCAGTCCCTTCTTTCCAAAAGGCTTCAGAATTCCCCTTTTCTGTAGTAAAGGTGTGGGTCCCTGCTGTTTCCTCTGTGCAGAGATGGTGTGTCTCCAGGACCTGGGATGACCAGGGACCCAAGGAGTGACTCCGCCTGTCCTGACCAGGGCTGTTGGGGACTGGGGCTGGCCCTGGGTGAAGGACTATCACCCTTAGCTGTGGCTGAGCTTTATGTCATCTTCTTGTGCTGGATTGGGATTCAAGAGGGGCATTTCTGTGCCAGGAATATCCATCCTTTGCCTCACCTCTTAGGAGGTGAGGCAGAAGACTCTCTATGTACTTCTAGCTTGTACATGGAGAGAAGGGGTGGGAGCAATGGGGCTTGTGTGCTTTCCCCATCTCTCCTCAGCATGCCCCAAATACCTGTGGCTTTTGACCACAAGATTACAAAAGCATCCCCAAGTTTTCTGTTGTATTGTCCCGATTTGCTTCCTACTGTTAACTTGGCTTTACACTCAAATGATCAGGAAAAAACAGTCTTCTTTTTTTTCTGTTTTTTTTTTTTTTCTGGTGTTGTTTTCTGTTTTTAATTAGGTTCAGGGCTAGAGGAGGCAGAAATATCCTCCTTCCCTAGAGGGGCCCGGGTGGCTGTCAGGGACAGTTTCCTCTTCCTGAAGCAGGAGGGTTGTGTAAGCGCCGCTGACCCCTCCTGCTCATGCCCATGCCAAAAACCGGGTTAGCTGGGGTGAATGCACACGGGTGGGAACCCTTGTCCTGCCTCCCTGCTTGAAGCTCGACTCATCCTGTGAGCCACCACATTGCTGTGGGACCTCCCAGGGCTCATCCAGCCTGTGTATGTGGCCCCAGCCAGGGTCTTGCACAGAGATAAGGGTGGTCCTACATGGGGACAGCCCAAAGGATGATCACAGCAGGCTCAGAGCCAGGCAGGGAATGTCCCACATCTGCTGGTGGCTCCGCCAAGGAGCCTAGGCATGCTGTGATATATTTCTTTTCCCATTATATTTGATTTTACAGACCCTCAGGGACACTCAGCCACCTACAGTGATTAGTTCAACTGATTAAGCTGCTTTTCCTCTTGTGGCAAACTCCTTTGTGAAGGGTTTTCAATAGCCACACCGCTCAGGACATTGTTCCTGTACAATTTCCTTTCAAAACACCATAAAGGGCACTCTACCACTTTACCCTCTCATAAAACATCACAGGAATTAGCTTTGCTCAGCTTACTCCATCAAGGGCAAGATCTCGTTGCAGGGAGGAGGGATGGGGTCGCGTGGGAGCTGCAGGACTGCATGATGCTGGAGTGAGATGGAGTCATTAGCAGGGGGGATTTGATATGATATGAGAGGGAAAGAAAAAGCTTTCTGCTTTTTTTTTTCCTTTCTTTTTTCACTGTGGATCAAGGATCCAGGGTTACCCAGGGAAGCGTAGGACGAAATAAACTTGAAAGCCCAGAGAAGGACGTGCTGCATTGTGCAACATGGTTCAACCTTGCTTGATAGAGGCTGGGAAAGGATGTGGATGCTATCGAGGTACCCAAGGCTAAATGGCACAAGAGGAGAAGGGCTATTTATGATGCAGAAACACGCTACTATAAACTGCAAGCAGATAAAATTTGTCATTTAATTAAGACTAGAAGTCAAAAGAAAGTCAAGTCTGCACTGATTGCCACGAAGGGAGTAATAGATATAGGGAGAGAACTGCAGTGGCACAAGGTCCTTGCTCCCTGTGTTTGTAGTTACTCCAATATCCTCTCTTGAGGCTATTAAGTAGGTCCACATGAAGACCTGGTCCCAGTGGGACCTGGTTAGTCTATCAGCTGCTCTTCGGGCAAGGTGGTGATGGAGCAGAGCAGAGATGGTATCAGGAGGGGTCAAGCAGGAACCTGTTTGACCCACAGAGCTGCACTGGCTGTGTGCATCGGCATTGCCAAGACTTCCTGCCATTCCTTCCAGTCATCGAAGAGAAGGCTCTGCCAGGGCTTAGAGGGCTGGAACTCTGCACCCAGGAGGAGGTTGCTGGTACCAAAGCCTGCACTGAGCTCCCCATTAAAGAAATTGTCCTTATATGATCAAAAAGCCACCTCCTGACAACTGACAGGCATCCATAAAATAGATTGACCAGGTTGGAAATGACTTTTGGGTCATTGACTCCAACTCGTCCTATCTGCCACTAAACTGTAACCCTGAGCACCTCATCTACCTGCCTTTTAACACCTCCAGGGGTGGTGACTCCACCACCTCCCTGGGCAACATCTGCCAGTGCCCAGTGAGATTTTCTGTGACAAATATTTTTCTGATAATNCCAGGATTCAAGGAGCAGTCTCACCAGTGCCGAGTACAGGGGGAGAATAACCTCCCTGGACCTGCTGGAAACACCGTTTCTGATCCAAGCCAAGATGCCATTGGCCTTCTCTTAATTCAAAACTTCTTGCCTGAGTGTCTCCAAGTGCCACTGGAGATGTAGCTCCTCACCTCTCTGTGTTTGCAGGAGCTAGCCTCTCTGTTTGTGGTATAAGCCAGGATGAGTTTGGCCTTCTTGGCCACCAGGGTCAGTGCTGGCTCATGTTCGGTTGGCTGTCAACCAACAGCCCCAAGTCCTTCTCTGCTGGGCACATAAAGGTCAGCCAAGTTTATATCCAGTGTCAGTCCTGGATTGGCTTTTCTCAGAGCAACTTTCCTGCCCCAGCACCATCGCCAAGAGCTGCAGGCGTAAGGTCTTCCCATTATCCAAGTGCTCCATGTGAAACACCAGTAGCAGCAAGGTGAAGCAGTTGGTGTTTAACGTCAGGGTGTTTGTTTTACCTGTCACCTTCGTCCTAATCTGTGTTGGGCTGGGTAGGGGTTTTCCACCCAGCTGCTCTTGTTTCTGCCATTGTGATCAACACTAAGCCCCGGCACACTGAGGGTGTCAGTGAAAATATGCCCAGCCATGAGTCACCCCTGAAGGCAGATGGTGTGACTGTGATCCTGCCGGCAAAACACACCACGGCAGGCAATGTGTATTTACAGTTCCTTAACTGATGCTAGCAGCAGCTAAAAGGATTTTGTGTTTCACATGATGCAGGGAAAATGTACTTCTGTAAATATCAGAGCACTCTGTGGGCTCAAGACTAATGTAAAGAGAAAAAAAGACTAATGTACAGAGAAAAATAGTCCTTTGTGAGTTCAACAGGACTCACTCCATGTAAGCAGGACTTCAGGAGGTGTGATTACCATTCTGCCTGTCTGCTCTGTCCTTGTGTGCCTAGCTAAAGGCATGGTGTGGAAGGGTTAAAAGATGATCATTAAGCAAATTTAGTCCCTTCCTTTAATTGTTCCTTTTTTTTTAATGCCGGGGGCAGTGGCAGAGAGAGCTGGGTGCATTTCCCAGCTGCAGGGTTGCCACCTCTCTGTTGAGAGCAGCTTTGTAATTACATAAAAACTCGACAACACAAGTCTTTTTATTCCTTTTTTTTTATGATCTTGGCGACTGAAGTGACCTCTGTCCTGCAGACTAAATTTAACCTGAATTTCCAAGCTGCCAGTAGACTTTATGGCATCAGGAGGCTTTTGCAGGTTGTTTTTCTCCATCTTTTCAGCTGATTGAAAGATTTCATGTACCACCGGCAAAACATATTACTGTTATGAAACCTCAAAAGAAATGTGATGGCCTGCTGGATAAGCTTAGGGTCTTATGATGTTGCTTCACAGAAATCAAAATAATTGCTCCAGCAAAAAAAAATCCAGAAGAATTTCAGCATGTGCCTGTGGTGGAGGGAAATACTAGGTATATTTCTCCTGTGTGGCAGCTGGGACTGGTGTAGAGGATGGCGAGTTGTGGATAGTGACAGCTCTTCAATCCTTTTCTGCTGTTCTTGCGAGCATTTTGGAATGGGGATCAGGAGCTCATAGTGGGTGTACAGCTAGGGAGGTTAGCAGAGCAACTGATCTTGTGTCTAAGGACCTGGGGGAGGAAATGAGAGACCTTATTTCAGTCCTCACCTTTACCAGAGACTGCTGTGATTCACTACCACGATCACAGATGTTATTTCAAATGCCGTAGCTTATCATGAAATCCATGCAAGGAGCTAGAAGACACCAGACCTTGTGAAACCTGCATCAGAATGGGGTGGCAGCCAGACAAGACACCATAAAGCATCTCCAGTGACACCACCATCTAAATCCTACTACGTGTGTCCATAACTTAGATGATTGTCTATGTACTGTGTGCCTAAGTTCCTGTCAAGCGCAGAGGCAATACTGTCAACAGAGTTTGGAGAATGGTTCATCTCAGCATGAAACAGGGTTTTGGCCATTCTCCACCATCTGTACTCATTGAGCTGCCATGGAGTTTAGATCCCCACCTCACATTTGGCCTTGGACGTTGCAAGTACCTAAAACCTGAACCCACCCTCTAGATTATACTGTGCAATTCCCTCCCTGTACCGATGTTCTCCAGGCATGAAATGCATCTTGCTGCTGCTAGCAGTTTCAGAAGCTGCACTTTGTGGTCAAGCCTATCATAATCCAGTGCTGCATGGTGAGGTGGGAGAATTCTTCCTCTGGAACAAGGTGGAGATTCCCAAAGGTGGCAATAGCAGGTGCTTGAGGAGCCCTAGAAAGCTACTCAGAGAGATCTTCTGGACCCCACACAAGACAAATTAGTCTGATCAAGTTATGTGAACGTGTTTCCTTGCTTTATTTCACCTTCCCACATTGACCAAAACCAAGGAAATCTGAAAAGCAAAAAGGTATGGGAGGAGTTGAGCCAAAACACCTCATGCTGGAGGAAGCACTGGGACAGGGATTTGTTTCTAGGCTCTCTTCAACAACAACAAAGACTTGAGACTGGGCATCCTATTCTCTCTCATCTAAGGGAATGGAAATCTCTGCTTAGAAAAGCAGGGTCTCCATCAGTTTCCACTTCAGACCATGCTTGTCCTAAGTATTCTAGTGTCTGAAGAAAATGTGCTTATATCTGCACCTGGAAGATGCACATGGCTGATGAGATCCCTCACCCACAGTTATCCTGACCCCCTGTTGAGGTTGCCTGGCTTCACTGGCCAGAGTGAGCCCTCTCTACCCATCAGCTGGGTAGGTAGACCCTACCTAGGTCTACCAGCCAAGCTGGATTGACACTACTAATGAGCACGAGCTGACGCCAATCACTGGCATTACCACAGCGTGGGTGAAGCTTGTAGTTGTAATTTTTTTGCCTTTGCTTTTTCATAAGCAGGCGTCAACAGAACTGTTGTCATCAGAGGTGGGTTTAGTGCTGAGATGCTTCAAGGATTTGACAATTCCTGGTACAAGCCCTAACTCATTTTCACTTCCCTTAGTGATTTGCACCTTCTCCTAGGAGGGAGCTGGTGAGTGGATGTGCAGCTCATGGATCTGTTGTGTCCCGGGGCAGGAGCTGGCTGAACTGTGGGGTGGGAGGAGATGGTGCCATCTCAGGAGATAAAATGACAGACTGAGAGAGTTGGGGTTGTTCAGCCTAGGACAGAAGGATCCAGGGAGATGTGAGTGCAGCTTCCAGTGCTGAAAGGGGCTCCAGGAAAGCTGAAGAGGGACTTTTGTATCAGGGAGTGCAGGAATAGGATGAGGGGTGATGGTTTTAAGCTGAAAGAGGGGAGATTGAGATGAGATCTTAGGAAAATATATTTTCCTGTGAGGGTGGGGAGGCACCAGCCCAGTGGTGGCTGCCCCATCCCTGGAGGTGTTCAAGGTCAGGTTGGATGGGGCTTGGAGCTCTGGATCCAGTGGGAGGTGACCCTGCCCATGGCAGTTGCCTGTAACTGGATGGGCTTTGAGGTCCCATCCAACCCAAACCATTCTATGATTCTATGATTATTGTCCAGTTCTGCCTTTTGGGGCATTATTTTCTTGTGCAATGTTTTATGTCTTATAAAAAAATGGGTTTCCCTCTTGTTTACCCTCCTTATCTTTCACTGTGTGCTTGACGATACGTGTACATAGCTATGGATATATATACACATACATGTACACAACCAAGTTATATATATTTGTAACCAAGTTGTCCCACCATTTTTTTGCGCAAAATGTTTTCTCAATGGGACTTTTGGTAAAAGTCCCTTCCAACCCAACCCGTTCTATGATTCTATGAAAAGAAGACTCCACACACATTCCCACAAGCATCAATGGCCAAGTCAAGAGGACAGCATCACAGTGGCACGTGTCCTATTTGGACTGGGTAGTTTTTGTGATGGGGAGATTCCTAAGAAAAGCCCAACCACCGCTCAGGAGCGTGCCATACAATGTATTTATCTAAAAACTCCTTACAATAAGCTGACAGCCCGTATTCACGCAGATTTCACACTGTCTTGAAGGGCTGCACTATTTCCAGAGCTGCTCCCATGCTGATCTATTCATGGCCAGCACTAAGGCTCCTTTCACAAAGGAAAATACTCAGAGGAATGGCCCTCATCATGGATTTTAAGGTTGCGAGTTACTTTGTGTAAAGGCGAAAGTGAACCTGTTTTACGACTGACATGAAAGTGTCATTTTTAAGGCTGTGAAATTTTGGAAAAGCCTTAGAAACCCATTCTTAGAGGTCACCAGGACAAACCTCTCCTGCTGGGCAAGTGAATAGAAATGAGTTCATAACTACAGAGTATAGTAGCGACACGTTTGCTTTTTCACCATTTTAATTGAGGTTTTTCAGAAAGGAAGAGGACTTAAAACAATGCAGAAATGTCTTTTGTTCTTCCAGGGCCATTTACTGGGGGCTTTGCAGTGAGAGGAAGGGATGTTTATTAAAGAGGACAACAATATCAAGACATTATTTTAGTGCTGAAATGCTGTTCCTAGCTGGACAAAATGAAATGTTTTGGAGGGACTGGGTACTTGCTGAAAACTAGCACTGAGCAAAGTGATTTTCAGTGCTTTTAGTGAACTTAACAAATGATGTTGAAACCAAAGAAAGAGGAAGGGAAGGAATTTTAAAGGTTGAAACACCCTTTTCCTTCTCTGTAGGATTTCCGAGTCAAATTAATTAGATGTAACAACATGTGGGTCTGAACTCCTGAAGGATCATCTGGAAATCAGGATTTCGTCCTCCTGCTTATGCTCCTGTCTCCTCATTGTCCTCCTGGGAGGTGATACAGGTTCCTGTAGCCACCATAGAGACTCTCTCCAGAGGCATAGAGGGAACATCCCAAGTCCACCGTGGATATCACAGTTGTGCACGCTTAGCAGAATGTGGAGGAATGGAGCCAGTACAACTGTGGCTATGAAAAGCTGCCGTTCATGGGAGAGCTCTTCTCCTAAGCAGGTTCAAGACCACATTTTTTTTTTCCTTTTTAAGGGCAGACATTAGTCTCCAGTGGTGTACTGGCCTGCAATGATGCATAGCATCTAGCTAAATCGTAGTGTTTGGGGTGTAACAATGCCAAAAACTCTAGGCATGCTGAAGGCACCTAAGCAGAAATGCTGTTAAAATAATAAGCACTGTCCTGCTTAAGATTTAGAAACTTTGAACCAGTGGTGAAGGACAGTGTCACTTTTTCAGAAACGACTGCACTGAAGGTGTGTCTCCAAAAGGAATCATAGAATATCATAAGTTGGAAAGATCCTGTAAAGATCACCNCTGGATCCAGTGGGAGGTGACCCTGCCCATGGCAGTTGCCTGTAACTGGATGGGCTTTGAGGTCCCATCCAACCCAAACCATTCTATGATTCTATGATTATTGTCCAGTTCTGCCTTTTGGGGCATTATTTTCTTGTGCAATGTTTTATGTCTTATAAAAAAATGGGTTTCCCTCTTGTTTACCCTCCTTATCTTTCACTGTGTGCTTGACGATACGTGTACATAGCTATGGATATATATACACATACATGTACACAACCAAGTTATATATATTTGTAACCAAGTTGTCCCACCATTTTTTTGCGCAAAATGTTTTCTCAATGGGACTTTTGGTAAAAGTCCCTTCCAACCCAACCCGTTCTATGATTCTATGAAAAGAAGACTCCACACACATTCCCACAAGCATCAATGGCCAAGTCAAGAGGACAGCATCACAGTGGCACGTGTCCTATTTGGACTGGGTAGTTTTTGTGATGGGGAGATTCCTAAGAAAAGCCCAACCACCGCTCAGGAGCGTGCCATACAATGTATTTATCTAAAAACTCCTTACAATAAGCTGACAGCCCGTATTCACGCAGATTTCACACTGTCTTGAAGGGCTGCACTATTTCCAGAGCTGCTCCCATGCTGATCTATTCATGGCCAGCACTAAGGCTCCTTTCACAAAGGAAAATACTCAGAGGAATGGCCCTCATCATGGATTTTAAGGTTGCGAGTTACTTTGTGTAAAGGCGAAAGTGAACCTGTTTTACGACTGACATGAAAGTGTCATTTTTAAGGCTGTGAAATTTTGGAAAAGCCTTAGAAACCCATTCTTAGAGGTCACCAGGACAAACCTCTCCTGCTGGGCAAGTGAATAGAAATGAGTTCATAACTACAGAGTATAGTAGCGACACGTTTGCTTTTTCACCATTTTAATTGAGGTTTTTCAGAAAGGAAGAGGACTTAAAACAATGCAGAAATGTCTTTTGTTCTTCCAGGGCCATTTACTGGGGGCTTTGCAGTGAGAGGAAGGGATGTTTATTAAAGAGGACAACAATATCAAGACATTATTTTAGTGCTGAAATGCTGTTCCTAGCTGGACAAAATGAAATGTTTTGGAGGGACTGGGTACTTGCTGAAAACTAGCACTGAGCAAAGTGATTTTCAGTGCTTTTAGTGAACTTAACAAATGATGTTGAAACCAAAGAAAGAGGAAGGGAAGGAATTTTAAAGGTTGAAACACCCTTTTCCTTCTCTGTAGGATTTCCGAGTCAAATTAATTAGATGTAACAACATGTGGGTCTGAACTCCTGAAGGATCATCTGGAAATCAGGATTTCGTCCTCCTGCTTATGCTCCTGTCTCCTCATTGTCCTCCTGGGAGGTGATACAGGTTCCTGTAGCCACCATAGAGACTCTCTCCAGAGGCATAGAGGGAACATCCCAAGTCCACCGTGGATATCACAGTTGTGCACGCTTAGCAGAATGTGGAGGAATGGAGCCAGTACAACTGTGGCTATGAAAAGCTGCCGTTCATGGGAGAGCTCTTCTCCTAAGCAGGTTCAAGACCACATTTTTTTTTTCCTTTTTAAGGGCAGACATTAGTCTCCAGTGGTGTACTGGCCTGCAATGATGCATAGCATCTAGCTAAATCGTAGTGTTTGGGGTGTAACAATGCCAAAAACTCTAGGCATGCTGAAGGCACCTAAGCAGAAATGCTGTTAAAATAATAAGCACTGTCCTGCTTAAGATTTAGAAACTTTGAACCAGTGGTGAAGGACAGTGTCACTTTTTCAGAAACGACTGCACTGAAGGTGTGTCTCCAAAAGGAATCATAGAATATCATAAGTTGGAAAGATCCTGTAAAGATCACCAAGTTCATCTCCTGACTTCTCACTAGGACTTCACTCATTAGGACTACCTAACACCAGGGAGGTTGGAACTGAAGTTCCCTTCCAACCAAACCATTCTGTGATTCTGTGATTAAGAAAGCTCTGCTAGCTGAACCTGAACCTTCCAGAGAACAAGTTGAAGAAATTCTTCTTGGAGGGCTAGTCCTTTGCAATGAGGTTTCTCTATTCATATGCATGAAAGTCTCAAACAAGCAGCCGGCACTTGCCGGAGAGGACTGGCCATCACCAATAAGCAGGGCATCAGCTGAGGGGTTGGTTACAGGCAGTTTAGAGACAGATCACCATGTCTTTCAGTTTGATCGTCCACAGCATCACTGGGAGTTATTACACTAAATTAATTCTCCAAACTGCAGGTCCCCAGAGGACAATATTGTCTCAGCGGTTTGTTCCTAAAGGGGCTCAGCTGTATGATTGTGTTACTGTGGCTTAATGAATTACAGCACGTGAGCTGGGTGGTGGTAATAGTCTGCACGTGCCACTGACTGTGTGTGCAGAGTGCCTTATGCTGTAACCCCTCCATCCAGCAGTGAGATAACTTGCCTTATCATTGCCATGTTGTCCTGTATCAGTGTTTTTTTTAGTTGAGATTAGATGTGCTAGTGGTGTGCTGGAGTTAGTCAGGAGGTCAGTAAGAGCAGGAGGAGAGCTGTGATGGGTCACACCAGACCTCCTGCCCCAGGGACCAGCAGTGGACACCAGGAGGAGCGTGAGAAGATCAGGGTATGCATATAGTGCTGCTTCTCAGCAGTGTTTTCTTCTTAACAGTTGGACTCAATGATCTTAAGGTTCTTTTCCAATCAAAATGTTTATGTCATTCTCCAGGAATTTCCTCTTCAAGAATCTGCAGGACTTCATTTGCACCACGTTGTGTCCAGTAGTTCCTGATGATTTTCGCTTCATGACTTCGGCAGTGTGCTTTTTGAACCCTTCTAAGCCCTTGATACTGACATCTCCTATAGCATAGGACACCAGCATAGCTGTGAATTATGTGGAGAAATACCTCCTTTTTTGTTATCTTGAGCCGTCCTTCTTTTCATGTCATGAGAGATGAAGTGCTCACATGGTTCTGCCTGCAAGCTAAGGACCTGTTGAGCACTAACTTAGCTCTTCAGTTGTCTGCAGTAAAATGAGAGTCAGCATTTAAGGGTTTTGCCATTTTGAAACCGAGGCCGTCAGTGGAAGTGTTCAGCAGTGCCTGCTCTGAGATTATAGAACCATAGAAGGGTTTGGTTTGGAACGGACCCTTAAAGGTCCTATCCAGCCCAGGCCCTCTGCAGAAACAGGACAATCTTCAACTTAGTCAGGTTGCTCAGAGCCCCATCCTGCCTGACCTGGAATGTTTTCAGGCATGGGGCATCCACCACCTTTCTGGGCAACCTGTGCCTCTGTTACACAGTTTGTTACCAGCATAATAAACTTCTTTGTTCTATCCAGTCTGGATTCCCCCTCTGTTGATTTAAAACCATCACCCTTTATTCTGTTGCTACAAGTCCCGCCAAAAAGTCTGACCCCATCTTTCTTATGAGACCCTTTTAAGTACTGAAGGGCTGCAATAATGTTTTTCTGAAGCCTTCTCTTCTCCAGGCTGAACAAACCTAACTGCCCTGGCATGTCCTCATAGGAGAGATATTCCACCCCTCAGATCATTTTTGTGGTCCTCCACCAAGGGCACTTTGATTAATTGGTTATACTGGTGTTGCTTTGGCAGCTGATGATGCAACTTGGTTATTTCTAACAAACCTGGCAGGAAAGTCCTCATCGCTTGGGCAAGCGTAGAGTGCTGTTGGGTCACTCAGCTGTAGGAAGAGTCATGGGGAAGCAATGCAAGAGCTGCCCCCAGGGAAGGCAGCCAGAGATGAAACAACATTGCTGTGTTTTGTTGTCCGTCAGCCTCAAAGTGCTTTTTGGCAGAGGATTGCTTCCAGCATCCTCTGTTTCCCTGCAGGGAGACCAAGGCAGAAAGGAGGGAAGAGGCTGTGGTTGGACCTTCCCCCTCTGCAGACCTCACAGTGAACCCAGGGCTGCCAGATCCTTGTATGTGTGAACCCCATCACCCATGAGACTGTGTTCCAAGGCTGCTCTTTTAGTGTCAAATCGTCTACGTGATGCTTTTTCAGCCGGCCAGAATTGAGGGAAGGAAACATAGTGGCAGGTTCCTCCACACTAGGAAACCAATCTGTTATTGAAATGGCTTTCTCTTTGGTGGAGTGTTTCCGGCATGGCTCCTCAGTACTGGAAATAGGTTTATCCATCTACATGTTGTTTTCCAGCAAGAGTTCATGGAGGTGTTGTCAGCAACCAGTTATTGGAGTGAATACGAAGTGAAATAACTTGTTTCTTCCTCCTGCTTTCAATCCTTGAATATAACTGTGCTGTTGCTGATGATCACATGGAATGAGCACCAAGGGCTTTATGCCACCAGATTGTTCTCGAAAGCTCTCTGGCAACTGAACTGAGAGGTAAGGGCAAGCAGACGTTGATGCTTTTGATGGGTTAAAAAAGGGCTTACGACATTCCCCATGACATACAAGTTCTTTCCATGAGACTTGGCCCATCTGAAGAAGCCCAGCAGCACTTCAACAGTGTGGTTTCATGGGTGACTTGCAGGTTTTGGCCACAGCAAGTAGCCACCTTCTCTGCAGGAGAACGTTTACCAACTGTCTCTTCTCCCTGCAAGCCCAAGTTAGGGACTTTGGCCCTGAAGACCTGGGAGGGAACAATGTGCTGAAGCTCTGCAGGGCCTCCTGGCATGGTTAGTGTGTGAAGAAGTTGCCAGCTTGAGTTGTTTGGGCTCTTGTTGCAGAAACAATATTTCTGTCTGACCCCAGTTAGCAACTGATGTTTGCAAAATAAAGAAGTCAAGGCACTGGAAATACTTTCCATTCCCACTCTTGTCTCAGCCCAAAATATTAGTATTAAAAATATTGCATCTATTATATGCAGCTAATATCTCTGCTGGCACGTAAATCACCCAGGGATTTTTCATCTCTGTATAAAAAAAATAAAAGTTAACTGCACTCTATTTTTGGATATTTGTTAACTGTTTTGTTTCCATTTATTCTTACTAAGGCCACAGCAGTCTGTCTCCAAGGGACCATCTGTGGGAAAGAAAGTCTCTAGATTGATTCTGAAGGTGCCGGGGTCGTTAACAGGCATGAAAGCACTGAGGATCTGCTCTTTCTCTGATGAAGTCTTTATTTAGTGTGACAGCCTCCAGGGCATAAGTGGACAACAAGTCACTTTATTTCATTTAAATTAATGTTGGTCCATCCATTCCCAGTGTTGTGCAGATGCTATGGGTCATCTGTATCTCCCGATTAAAGCTAGGGGTGCTTGTCCCCAGGCAGTGAGATCCAGGAGCCGTATGAATCTGTGGAAGGTGACACAGCTCCGTAGTTTCCCTCCCAGGCAGCCTGTTCCCATCCAAACTGATAAATGGAAGCTCATCCAAGAGTGGTTTTTGAGTGGTTTAGACCCTGGCACAGCTCTGCATAGCTATGTAGCAACAGAGAGAACATGAGATAGGAAGCAGGAATGGGGTCCAGCAGGGACAACTCTTCTCTTGAAAGTGGATCAGGCGTAGGTCTGCATTTGGGGAGCTGTTTAGGAGTCAGTGTCAGGATCTGTCCCAGCTTCCAAAGCTCTATGCTAAATGCTATAGCGTGCTGCGTAACATTTCAAGTGGTTTATTTAATGTGCATGATAAAGGCTTTTGGCACACCTAAGTCCAAAGCTCTTGTGCTCCTTGGGTTGATGTTTTACCAGATCCTAGTGTCGGAAGTAGTTGTTTGCTATTGACTTTGGGTCAGCTCATGTGTCTGGACAGCTGTTAGGAGATCCTGTCAAATCTTGCTTTAGCTTCTACAGGAAAGACATTTATTTCTTCACTAGAAAGCACTGGTATAAATAGGGTATGGAAAAAAACCTAGGACGTCTCCTTGCTTGCCGGTCACAGAGTCACAGAGGTCTAAAGGAAGACAGCTGAACAAAAAGGCAGCAGGTGGGGGCTCGTACGTACTATTTAGGATGTGTCTTGAGGGACAGGACCATGGAGGGTTAGTGATGGGTTGTGTCTGTGCATCTTGGCATGGGCTTAAAGTTTATATCTCTTGGAGGATTATCAGATCTCGGGATAACTGATCAGCCTTGGTGTATTTTTAAAAGAGGCAGCCTGGAGTCTGAGATATAAGCTCTTTTACTGTGAAGTAGTAAAAGATAAATCTATTCATTCAACTTGCATTCTTACTAGTAGTTCAGGATCCGTGTGTATTTATGCTCAGCAGATGTTTGGGAAACATGTACCACAGTTGTGTCTTTCAGCTTTATTTCAACTAAACCAGTTTGGGTTCCTTGTCACTACATTTTCCTATGGTTTTGATGTAATTTTTGCAATCATGTTTACAGAATGCTAAGAATCCAAAAACATAATTCCAAGCAATGTAGTTTATGAAGAGAGTAGTTTCCAAGCAATTTCTACACGAAATCACTGCAGTGATTTCTACACCACTCTGGGCAATCAGCCTTGAAGTCTAGGGGGTGTCTTCCTAGCTGGTTGCCCAGCCTGTGCAATAAGGACATCCCTAATGAATTCTAGGAGATCCAGCTAAGCATTTAAAGAGCTGGTTTGGAGTTATCTCACTTGCCATCGGTACTTGGGATGTCTTTCCCAAGTTGGTGTTGCAAAACAACTACTTACATTCCTCCTGAAGATTCATTTCCATGAAGCTTAGAAGAAAATAGCTGACTCAGGCAGCCTGTGCAGCCAAGCATCACAGTATGTGGGAACTTACATTGGATTTAAGCAGTAGACAAGTTCACTTTTCAGTGCTTTGCTGAGTCTGCTCTGTCCTCTCAGCCCAGCAGCACTGCCTCTGCTCCTGCAGCACAGCTTGCAGACTGGGTGCTCATCTGGCACTCCAGTGAGTGGGATGTCCCATCACCATGGTGCGAGAAATAGTGGACACTGGTGGTGTGAAGTTATCCTGCAGAAAGCCTTAGGGAGAAATCAGGTGTTTGGGAGGCCAAATCAGTCAGCATCCCATACCAGAAGATAGTGCATCCCATGGTGAACCATGTTTTATGACGAACTATTTTTTGGATGCATTACTACATGAGCACCTTGGGTGTTTCTGTATGATACAACCATAAAATCCCAGAGGGGTTTATGCTGGAAGGGACATTTAAAGGTCCTCTAGTCCAGATCCCTTGCAATGAGCAGGGACATCTTCAACTTGATCAGGTTGCTCAGACCCGTGTCCAACTTGACCTTGAATGTTTCCAGGGATGGGGCATCTACAACCTCTCTGGGCAACCTGTGCCAGTGTTTCATCACCCTCAGAGTAAAAATCAGTGCTATGCTGTTCGTTTGTAGTGAGTCTAGGTATGCTGTAAAGGCCAAACTAAATCTCCTCTAGCAAACAGAGGCAGACATGACGTCCAGACCCAAAGGAGTGTTGTCTGCAGTGGCTGCACCCCAAGAACTAGGCAATGACAAGAGGACTTGTTCCCAGGTAGACAGCTTGTCTGAAGGTTTCATAATGCTTTTCCCAGCAGCCAGATGCTGTGAGCCTCAACAAAAACATCTCTGCCCTCATGGTGTTGTTTTTGTTGGCTATGCTTGTCTTCTGGAGTTTATTGTATGTTTTCAAGGATGCGTATGTGTAAGACATAAAGCATGCATCAAGTCTCAACTGTTCAAAGATGATTTTTAGATTCTGATAAGCACCAATTTGACAGGCAGATTTTTCTGCACTTCCAAAATACTGTGTCCACCCAGACGCTCAACTTGGGTCTTGTGATAGATTTTAACCCTAGTGACAGAAAGGCATCAAAAAAGTGTGAAGAATTTCATTTTTGTTTTCAGGAGTGAACATGACATCTTGTTCCCTTCTCATCTGAGAAAAATGCAAACAAAAATGAAGCTGAAGCAAAGCAAAACCAGTTTGAGAGAGAAAGCCAGAGGGAAAACACACAGAAGTCCTGTGTTCTGCATCCTTGGAGGTGGAGTTTGTTGCTTTCTGTAGGGTTTTGAGTTTTTTTGTTTAAATCATAGAATCATAGAGTAGTTAGAGCTGGAAGGGACCTCAAAGATCATCTAGCTCCAACGCTCTGCCATGGGCAGGGACATCCCACTAGATCAGGTTACCCAAGGCCCATCCAACCTGACTTTGAACCCCTCCAGAGATGAGGCAGCCACCACTTCCTTAGGCAACTTGTTCCAATGTCTCAGCACTCTTATGGTGAGGAAATTCTTCCTTATGTCTACTCTAAATCTGTCACTCTCCAGCTTATATCCATTCCCCTTGTCCTATCACAACAAGGTTTTATGAATAGTCCCTCTCCAGCTTTCTTGTAGGCTTGTTTCAGATACTGGAAGGTTGCTATAAGATCTCATCGGAGCCTTCTCCAGACTGAACACAACCAACTCCCTCAGTCTGTCCTCACAGGGACACATATTTCTGGACCTAATACTGGCACTGAGATGAAATCCTGCCTAGGGAGAAGAAAGGTGGAGAGAAACTTGCTATCTGTGAAAATTTTTTTCCTAATGTTCAGTCTGAACCTCCCCTGGTGGAGCTTGAGGCCATTCCCTCTTGTCCTGTGCCCTGTCACTTGGGAAAAGAGGCCAGCTCCCTCCTCTCCACAACCTCCCTTCAGGTAATTATAGAGAGTAATGAGGTCTCCCCTCAGCCTCCTCTTCTCCAGCCCCTTCCCCAGCTTCGTTGCTCTTCCCTGGACTCGCTCCAGAGCCTGAACATCCTTCTTGTGCTGAGGGGCCCAGAATTGAACACAGGATTCGAGGAGTGGTCTCACCAGTGCCGAGTACAGAGGGAGAATAACCTCCCTGGACCTGCTGGTCACACCGTTTCTGATCCAAGCCAGGATGCCGTTGGCCTTCTCTTAATTCTCAGCTTCTTGCCTGAGTGTCTCCAGGTGCCATTAGAGATGTAGCTCCTCACCTCTCTGTGTTTGCAGAAGTTGCCCAACCAAGTCTCCATGCAACCACCAAGGGAATGTAACCCCGTGTTGTCCTCCAGCTCTCCACATGCCAGACAAATGGTGGGGGCTTTTGGAGGACTTGTCTTGCTCCAGGGCATATGAACAGGGATGACGGGAGAGAGCAACTGTGTTTTAGACCACAGCTGTCCACGTGTCTGGAGTTACTTTCCCCAGCCTTCTGCCTTCTGGCTCCTTTCCTTGGGCACAAATGATGTAGTAAAAACTTGCAGGAATCCTGTATTTCTGAGCACATAGTCTGATAATCACTGAGACAGCTGAAGCCTTAGATTTGTTTGTGTGGGCTCCTCCAACAGAACAACCATGTGTCAGATCTAAATTCTGTTGAAAAGTATCTCATTTAGTTCGTGAAATTAAAAAATTAATGGAAGTTTTTTAGCACAAGCAATACCATCATATTTCCAGTTTGACAACCCTGGCTGCTTCCCCTTGGTTTTTCAGATCTTCTGCAGGTTCTTTGTAACTCTGAACATCTCTTTAAGATTCCACATTGACCAATGGTCAAATGCCCTGTCCCACTGACCGCGGAAGCAGTTTTTACCTTGAATTAGAATTTGGTCTGTAAAGGGAAAGCAGTTATTTAGCATTAAACAGAGACAAAAGCTAAGAGATGGGTGTGCTGTCTAGGTACTTGTAGCTGAAGGAGGGTCCCCCATAAGGCACTACGTGCTTACAGCAAAGGATGAACAGAGAGCTTTTTCTGGGGTGAATTTTTTTGAAGATGTGGTTTTGTGGGGTTCAAGCTTCAACTGTTCATAGAATCACCAGGTTGGAAGAGTCCCACCAATCTCTAAACCATGTCCCTTAGCACCTCATCCACCTGCACCTTAAACACCTCCAGGGAAGGCGAGTCAGCCACCTCCCTGGGCAGACCGTTCCATTGCCTAATGACCCTTTCAGTGAAGAATTTTTCCCTTATGTCGAACCTGAACCTCCCCTGGTGGAGCTTGAGGCCCTTCCCTCTTGTCCTGTCCCCTGTCACTTGGGAGTATTCCTGTCCCTTCAGTATCACAATCCTAAAACCTTAGGCTGGGAGATGCATTTGGGTTCCTACGTGAAAAGATCAGGGAGTCATAGAATGGTTTGGGTCAGAGGAGTCCTTAACGATTATCAGTTCCAACCCTCTGCCATGGGCAGGGACATCCACTAGTCATGTTGCTCCAATCCTCATCCAACCTAATCTTGAAAACCTGCAGGGATGGTGCATCCCTGGTTCCATAAGCTTGTAGGGTGACCCCAAGCCATTGTCTCTGCCCTTGAGCAAGCATGAGTTTGTTTCCATCAATTCCACCCACAGCTGGTGTGTGGTGGGGTGCCTTGGTCCCTATTTTGTCCCCTTCTGGCAATTTCTGTCTCCCCAGCACCTTGGTCACACCAGAGAGCAAGGATGGGTCATCCCAATCTTCTGGGCTTTGCAGTGCTTTGTAGTGAAAAAAATGTTAAGTTCTGTGGCCCATTCTCCCTCCTTCAGCTCTTTTTCACTGCAGGGTCCTTCTTGGTTTTTATACTTTACTGGGTTGTTGGGAAGATAAAAGCACACAGCTCTGTGCCTGAATGCTGGATTATTGTCTAGACCTCTGCCAGCTGCCAAGCCATGGATGTTGCTCCTTGTTTGCCATTCTTGTTTCTTTGCTTTTTATTTCTTTCATTTTTATTTTTTTCCCCCTAACTTGTTTAACTCTGATGTTTTCCGTTCTGTGATCAATGACTGCAGAGCTTCAGTTTGTGTTTGCTCCCCTTCTTGCCACAGGAATATTGCATTTTAGCTGCCCTGTATGGGGACAGGGTTGCCTGTTCTCTCCCTGACTTGTTGCAAAATCCCTAAACCAAACTATGTTGCACATTCCACATTGACTTAACTGTCTGGGGTATTTTCAGTCTTAAACCCTTTTTTCTTTCACAGTACGTAAACAAAAATGGTTTGGGCTTTATAACATCACTGTTTCTTTAGGAAGAAAATGTCCCTGCATGCATTTCTTGCAGGAATTCCCAGCTCATTTCCAGGTGGTTTGTCTTACCTCTGCTTAAATTAAAGCTGTGTCTGTGTGCAGCTTTTATCATATCTGTGCAGCATTTCCAGCCTGAATACAGTAGCAGCCTGTCTAGCTAATAACCTGTGTTAGAATAAATTAAAATTAGGGAGTCATAACATACCCCAAAAGTGCACTCAAGCAGTTAAGCTCAAATGTTTGAGACAAGAAAAGAGCAAACCCACAGAAAGCAAAGGCTGAATTATATCAACAGAACTCCTGCTTAAGCATGTGAGGGTTTAATACTAGATAAGGGTTTTAACTAGCTTTTATTTTGACAGTCCTCTTTTAATAAGCATTTTTACAAAGCAGTTTATGTGATTGCGTTACTAAGAGGAAACAAAGAAATGCCAGGAAAACTTGATGTGGCAATTCTGTACTCATAAAAATGCTTGTAAGTTCCAGAAAACAGGAAAGCTTGCCCCAACTTTTTTTTTTTTTTTATTCTCTGCCTGCCATTCAGCTTGCAAAGAGAAAATATCATGCTGAATATCTCAGAAAACCGGATCTGACGGTCTGAGACTAAACACAAATTCCTTGCATTGCCATCACAAACAAGTCTCTTCATCCTATGTTCACCAAACATGAGCCTTCACTCTTTGGGGTTAAGAGCCAGTTGGCCTCAGAAAATAGATTTTAACTCCTGGGGATGCCAAGGAATACATATTTGATGGGCAGATGTCTTTGGCAGGCAAGGTTGGAGACTCTTTAGCTGCTGACCATTGAAATGTATTTGTGAATGGCCCCTTCCTTTGTCCAAGCACCTTCAGCTGAGCGGCGTAGATGGTGAAAATAAAATTAATTGCTCTGTGATAGTTTTTAAATAAACACTGCTATTTATCCAAATGGTGGTGGAGGTTCGGGATAAAGGGATGAACAAGGAAATGGATTATAATAACTACAAAACCAGTATAGATGCAGAGTGGTGTGATCACTGCAGTACTTGCAGTTGTTCCCCTGTTTTGGGGCAGTGGTGTTGGGGAGATATCCCTTCCAAGCCTCTGGTGCTGCTCCCAGCAGCCTTGTAAGGAGCTGGAGCCTTAAAGCATCCCATGTGCTCTCAGAGCCAACACCAAATGTTAAAAAGTCAGCGAACCAGCAGGAAGCTGCTGTAGTGCATAGAACAAACCCTGCAGATTCTCAGGCAAAGGCAGCCAATGCTAGGACTGTCTCCATCTTAATTATAGCTTTGATGATGGCATGCTGGCTCAGCCACCTCTGCTGGGGAGAGCCACACTTGCAGCCTGTGTGGAAATCTGAAATTTCTAAGGTTGCCAATGTATTTCTTCTGCCTCGGCTACCAGTTATGGCCAGTATACAGGGGCGTGTTTACCCCTTCTGGGTCACTGTAGTCTCTTGAGCAAAGCAATTGTGGTTAATTCCTCCTCTTCGTGCCTATGGAATGTCCATATTATCTGGTTGAAGCCATATGTACCTAGCCGTCTATCTGGAGGTTATGGTCCTGGCTGTCTGTGCTGCCAGAGTCATGCATGGTCGTCAGCTTCTTCAGCTGTACACACATCCTCTCCCATCGTAGCAGTGATGAAGGATATACATAAAGAAAGGACAAACAAAGCCTTTTGGTGTGGGAATTTCTTTTACACCTTAATTTGCTTTTTAGCTTTTTTTACTCTCTTCAAAATTCCTAGTGCAACTGAAATGGTGCACGGCAAACCAATGCTGTGTTGGTACAGCAGAGGTGGCAAGCAGGAGGAGCAAGAGAAAATGTGGGCCAGGCTTATCAGGAGCTCCTTAGCTCTTCAGAAAAATATTTCCTGGTATTTCTTGCCTGGCTTACATCCCACTGCTGAACTGGGACAAACCAGGTCTTCACTGGTTTAGTGTGGAAGCAATAGATAACCCAGAAACCTGGGAGAAATTTTCATGGGAACCAAAGTCACATTATATAGCTGTTCATGAAACTTTGGGCTGAAATATGTCTGTTATTGAAAGAGAGTTAGGGGCATAAGTACTGGGTTGTGTTAGATGCCAAGAAACTGTCTCTCCTTTTGTCACAGGGAGACCTGCAGACCCTGCCTGCCAAGGGCCAGGGTGTTTGGTGGAACAGATGTGTTAACCAAAGAGGACCATGCTGTAAAGAATGTACTAACAAATTTTTTTACTTTACAGGCGACAACAGAGACTTCCCAGTGGGAACAAGTCTCAACAGCACACAGATCATCAGCAAGGTGGCACCAAACACAACAGGGACCACCAGAAACTCTACCAGGGAGGACAAGCCCCTCATTCCTCAAGCAGGACAGGCCACCATGGCTACAGCCAGAACCGGAGGTGGCACCACAACCAGAAGCACTCACCCAACGACAAAGAAANTTATCATATCTGTGCAGCATTTCCAGCCTGAATACAGTAGCAGCCTGTCTAGCTAATAACCTGTGTTAGAATAAATTAAAATTAGGGAGTCATAACATACCCCAAAAGTGCACTCAAGCAGTTAAGCTCAAATGTTTGAGACAAGAAAAGAGCAAACCCACAGAAAGCAAAGGCTGAATTATATCAACAGAACTCCTGCTTAAGCATGTGAGGGTTTAATACTAGATAAGGGTTTTAACTAGCTTTTATTTTGACAGTCCTCTTTTAATAAGCATTTTTACAAAGCAGTTTATGTGATTGCGTTACTAAGAGGAAACAAAGAAATGCCAGGAAAACTTGATGTGGCAATTCTGTACTCATAAAAATGCTTGTAAGTTCCAGAAAACAGGAAAGCTTGCCCCAACTCCTTTTTTTTTTTTATTCTCTGCCTGCCATTCAGCTTGCAAAGAGAAAATATCATGCTGAATATCTCAGAAAACCGGATCTGACGGTCTGAGACTAAACACAAATTCCTTGCATTGCCATCACAAACAAGTCTCTTCATCCTATGTTCACCAAACATGAGCCTTCACTCTTTGGGGTTAAGAGCCAGTTGGCCTCAGAAAATAGATTTTAACTCCTGGGGATGCCAAGGAATACATATTTGATGGGCAGATGTCTTTGGCAGGCAAGGTTGGAGACTCTTTAGCTGCTGACCATTGAAATGTATTTGTGAATGGCCCCTTCCTTTGTCCAAGCACCTTCAGCTGAGCGGCGTAGATGGTGAAAATAAAATTAATTGCTCTGTGATAGTTTTTAAATAAACACTGCTATTTATCCAAATGGTGGTGGAGGTTCGGGATAAAGGGATGAACAAGGAAATGGATTATAATAACTACAAAACCAGTATAGATGCAGAGTGGTGTGATCACTGCAGTACTTGCAGTTGTTCCCCTGTTTTGGGGCAGTGGTGTTGGGGAGATATCCCTTCCAAGCCTCTGGTGCTGCTCCCAGCAGCCTTGTAAGGAGCTGGAGCCTTAAAGCATCCCATGTGCTCTCAGAGCCAACACCAAATGTTAAAAAGTCAGCGAACCAGCAGGAAGCTGCTGTAGTGCATAGAACAAACCCTGCAGATTCTCAGGCAAAGGCAGCCAATGCTAGGACTGTCTCCATCTTAATTATAGCTTTGATGATGGCATGCTGGCTCAGCCACCTCTGCTGGGGAGAGCCACACTTGCAGCCTGTGTGGAAATCTGAAATTTCTAAGGTTGCCAATGTATTTCTTCTGCCTCGGCTACCAGTTATGGCCAGTATACAGGGGCGTGTTTACCCCTTCTGGGTCACTGTAGTCTCTTGAGCAAAGCAATTGTGGTTAATTCCTCCTCTTCGTGCCTATGGAATGTCCATATTATCTGGTTGAAGCCATATGTACCTAGCCGTCTATCTGGAGGTTATGGTCCTGGCTGTCTGTGCTGCCAGAGTCATGCATGGTCGTCAGCTTCTTCAGCTGTACACACATCCTCTCCCATCGTAGCAGTGATGAAGGATATACATAAAGAAAGGACAAACAAAGCCTTTTGGTGTGGGAATTTCTTTTACACCTTAATTTGCTTTTTAGCTTTTTTTACTCTCTTCAAAATTCCTAGTGCAACTGAAATGGTGCACGGCAAACCAATGCTGTGTTGGTACAGCAGAGGTGGCAAGCAGGAGGAGCAAGAGAAAATGTGGGCCAGGCTTATCAGGAGCTCCTTAGCTCTTCAGAAAAATATTTCCTGGTATTTCTTGCCTGGCTTACATCCCACTGCTGAACTGGGACAAACCAGGTCTTCACTGGTTTAGTGTGGAAGCAATAGATAACCCAGAAACCTGGGAGAAATTTTCATGGGAACCAAAGTCACATTATATAGCTGTTCATGAAACTTTGGGCTGAAATATGTCTGTTATTGAAAGAGAGTTAGGGGCATAAGTACTGGGTTGTGTTAGATGCCAAGAAACTGTCTCTCCTTTTGTCACAGGGAGACCTGCAGACCCTGCCTGCCAAGGGCCAGGGTGTTTGGTGGAACAGATGTGTTAACCAAAGAGGACCATGCTGTAAAGAATGTACTAACAAATTTTTTTACTTTACAGGCGACAACAGAGACTTCCCAGTGGGAACAAGTCTCAACAGCACACAGATCATCAGCAAGGTGGCACCAAACACAACAGGGACCACCAGAAACTCTACCAGGGAGGACAAGCCCCTCATTCCTCAAGCAGGACAGGCCACCATGGCTACAGCCAGAACCGGAGGTGGCACCACAACCAGAAGCACTCACCCAACGACAAAGAAACGCACAGAAATGCCAAAGAGACTGAGAATCTGAAAATCGAGGACAACTCCGTCTGCACAGTGCATATTCCTACGGAAACACATCGGAGCCCGGAGGCTGTGGAGAAGCAGTCTCAACAGTACATCCAGGAGTCAGAGACCAAGCGGAAAGACAGCATTCACGAGCGCATTGGGGAAAGACCCAAGATCAATTTGCTTCAGTCTTCCAAGGACAGGCTGCGGAGGAGACTAAAAGAAAAGGTACTGTTTCTTAGAGGAATGTTGAATTTCCCTTTTCTCAAGAGTCTGGTTGTTGGCCTTTCTCTATACAAAAGGGTGTGTTGGAATTAAAGGACCTTGCCATGAATGCACCCTATATATCCTTTTCTCCTTGTGCCAACACTTCTTTTGAAACATGCTTCAAAAGGCCTTTTATTGACACAGTGCCAAAGCTTTTAGTTCATTTCCTTGGTTGATGTTGCTACCAGCATGTGTTCTCCAAGAAGGACTGAGAACTCAACCCCTACCCATGCAAAGATCATCAGGGAAGGCTGGTGCACACATGAGCTACAGCACAGGTCCTCCTTCCCCAGGGTCTCATCCCAGCTGACTGCTTCCCAGTATGCAGAGCTCATCAGCTTTGCAGAGACATCTAAAAAAGGCAATTTGTCTGCACTATTTCAGAGGTTTGACTTTTGATTGCTGAGTAGTTTGAGCCAGGTACTTAAATGCTTATATCCATTTATCTCAGCAATTAATTGAAACATCGTTATCTTTCCCCCTTCTTTCCAACAACCCAACAATAACAAAACTATTACATGCAGGTGATGGAGGAGAAATCCTTTTTGGAAACAATATCAAGCCTCAGATTTCTGAGGAATTTGGAGATGATATCTTCATTTACCCCAGCTGAAACTCAGATTCTGTCACTTAAGCTTCTTTTGTCAGCCTGAAAAATGTGTCAGTAGGGGTATCTCCAATGAGATTTCCAAAATGCATAGCAAAAATAACCTGAACATATATAATTCCATGGGAGTGCATGTTGGAAATGTATACCTTCGAATACATGTGCATTTGCTATTTATGTATGTGGCATGAGGAGGAGGAAGAAATTTTCTTAGTTATTTTTATGTTCTTTAAAGCGATGGGAGTACAGCGGTCTTTCAGAGTATTCATTTTATTGCCCACACTTCAAATTTATAGTCTTATAAGAAGTACATCCTATAAGCACCCACGCTTGAGTGGGTGTAGTCAAGACAACTGGTCTCCTGATGGGAGTTTTGGACAACTCCAGTTGCCAGTTGGCATTGGGATTATCCAAAAAATTGTTACAGGTTTATATTGTATCGCACATTTTAAGACTGAACAAGAAGAAGGGAGGGGAACAGACCATAATAAGCAGGATGAATGCTTTATACTGAGGGGAAAAGGACAAATGCATAATTAAATGTTGAAAAGGAGTAATAAATAATGTGGTAGTGATGGGAATTGAGGAGTGTCAACAGTCAAGAGATGGAAAAGTTCAGAGTTTTTCTAATGCCGGGATCATGCAACATCTTTGATCTCAATTTAGTTCATTAAATACATATTAAAAAGTAGATATTTTTGTATGATTGTTATCTGAGTGTTTTGCAAACAGTGCACTTTCAAAATAGAGGCAAAAAGATGTCCATTATCACCATGTTGCAGGCACCCCAAGAAGCCTATTTAGGATGCCAAAGGCAGTCAGGAATAGCCTGACCTTGGCATACTGGCTCAGGACTGTTGAGCGAATCTTCTCCTGAAGCTGAGGGAAAGGACTGAATGCTGTGGGATTGGGGAACATTTCTGGATCAGAACTCTTTCACACATGGTTTTCAATGCTAAGATAACACCATTGTGCCTCTAAAATATGCTTTGATTTCTCTACCTCTGTTTATGTTTCCCCAGTCCCCTTCCCCCTTTATTGTATGTGGAAAGACAGGGGCTGATATGTCTGTTTTTTCCTTGTGTAACAGATGCCTTGTCTTTCCCTTTTCACGGACCAGGACGAAGTCACAGTGGAAAACACTAATCCTGAAAAGAACAAAATGGACAAATTAATTGAAATCCTCAACAGCATGAGGAACAACAGCAGTGATGTTGACTCTAAGCTCACCACCTTCATGGAGGAAGCCCAGAACTCTACCAACTCTGAGGAGATGCTGGGAGAGATAGTCAAGACCATCTACCAGAAAGCAGTGACAGACCGCAGCTTTGCTTCCACAGCAGCCAAACTTTGTGACAAAATGGCCCTCTTCATGGTGGAAGGAACCAAATTCCGAAGTCTGCTCCTCAACATGTTGCAGGTAATGACATAAAATTATAAGTTGTGTGTGGAAATATGGTGTCTTGCATGAATGCCCATCTATAAAATGAAGGGGTCCATCTGCTTGATGGAAGGAAGGCACTACAGAGCGATCTGGACAGGCTCAATCANCTGAAAAGAACAAAATGGACAAATTAATTGAAATCCTCAACAGCATGAGGAACAACAGCAGTGATGTTGACTCTAAGCTCACCACCTTCATGGAGGAAGCCCAGAACTCTACCAACTCTGAGGAGATGCTGGGAGAGATAGTCAAGACCATCTACCAGAAAGCAGTGACAGACCGCAGCTTTGCTTCCACAGCAGCCAAACTTTGTGACAAAATGGCCCTCTTCATGGTGGAAGGAACCAAATTCCGAAGTCTGATCCTCAACATGTTGCAGGTAATGACATAAAATTATAAGTTGTGTGTGGAAATATGGTGTCTTGCATGAATGCCCATCTATAAAATGAAGGGGTCCATCTGCTTGATGGAAGGAAGGCACTACAGAGCGATCTGGACAGGCTCAATCAATGGGCCAAGGCCAGCAGGATGGGGTTCCTCTCCCAAGTAAAAGAGATAGTACAATAGGAAGTGTCACAATTTGCACCAGGGGAGGTTTAGATTAAGAAAAATTACTTCAGGAAAGGAGGACTGGAACAGTTTGCCTAGGGCAGCAGGCAAAGGAGGACTCAAAATCCCTGAAGGGATTTAAAGGTCATGTGAATATGGTGCTTTGGGGCATGATTTAGTGGTGCAGTTGGTAGTGTTGGGTTAGCAGTTGGACTCGATCTTAAAAGTCCTTTTCCCACCTATGTGATTCTATGATTCTGTGGGTTGCTTGTGGCAGCATCTCCATGTCATGAATTGAACTTGGAGGGTGTTACAGTGGAGGGTCTTTGCTAGTATTTTCAGCTGAAGTCCAGCTCAGCCCCAGAGATACTAAGTCATGGTCCCTGAGTAGACAATTAGTTGTATCACCTGGCTGATGGGCTCATTCCTGGTTTCTGATTGCAACTGAGACGTAAATACTTTGGGTACGTGCTGATTATTCTGTGTGACTTGTTTATTCATATATGCAGCAGTGGTTGATTTTTCTGCTCCAAAACACTCAGTGGCAGCAAAGTTAGAGGTGAGGAAAAAGCAGTGGCTCTGAAAAACATTCCGTGATAAGGGTGGATGACGGAGAAACAGCACTGTCCTCATCTACCTTAGGTTTCCTGGGGAGAGGGTGTTTTACTGTGGAGGAATTGCTTTCTGGAAAAGGTTTCACGTAGACCTCTATCTTTCTACCTCTCTAGAGACAGGGTACGTAGAGCTAAAACCCTGAATTTCCAACCCTTAACTTAACATACATTTCCACTTGGCTCTTCCCTTGCACACACATTATCTATGTCATGTACAAAGCTCTCATTTCATTTCTCTGTTCCTTGCACATGTTAAGTTCCCAGCATCACTCCAGTTTTGACACATCTTCTTGCCCTGCTTACTCTTGTTGGACACTGTCCCTTCAATGTTGTGCTGGGCTGCTGTATCTTGTGAGGGCTGAGTTGGCTTTTAAGCAATACAGTAAGCAGGGAAAAGGGGAACAAAATAAAACAGGACCATAAAGATGAGCCAAGGTCTAGACCACCTCCCACAAAAAGACAGGCTAAGAGAGTTGGGGTTATTCAGCCTGGAGAGAGAAGGCTCCAAGGGAGACTTCCAGCACTAAAAGGGGCTCCAGGAAAGCTGGGAGTAGCTCTGGATCAGGGAGTGCAGGGATAGGATGAGAGGGAGTGGTTTTAGTCTGAAAGAGGGAAGATTTAAATGAAATATTAGGAAGAAATGTTCTCCTGTGAGGTTGGTGAGACACTGGCACAGGTTGCCCAGAGCAGTGGTGGCTGCTCCATCCCTGGAGGAGGTCAAGGCCGGGTTGGATGGGGCTTGGAGCCCCTGATCCAGCAGGAGGTGTCCCTGCCCATGGCATGGAGTGGAACTGGATGGGCTTTGGGGCCCATGTCAAACCAAACAAGTCTATGGTTCTGTGATTCGATGATAATTAATATTGAACATAATCTACGATAATTCTGCAGTAGCTGGGTTTGCTTTTCTTATTGCACTGAGCATGTATCAAATCCAGCATTTCTCCTAGTGACCGCTCCTTCTCCACTTTCCCCTGCAAAGTGCTTGGGCAGCATACACATCTGCCCATTGTATGTACCAGGCAGTTATTTTTTCCTGATTGATTTATTTCTAGAGCTATTAAAAAGCAGGAGACAAACTGCAGTCGATATCAGTCCCAGATTTAGCAGCAAAGGGCTTGAGAGGACTCTAACCCAGCTGAGCATCCCACTCCTCCCATGCCAGGTCACTCTTGTGATTATCCCCATTTGTCTGAGTGATGCTAAGAAGTCCAAAGTAAAGTCCAGGAGAGATGGCCAGGGAGCAGCCGGGTGTTATCCAAAAATTGAGGATAATGCTGGTCCTTCAGGGTTATGGAGAATCATAGAATATAGAATAGTTTAGGTTGAAAGGGATTTTGAAGATCGTCTAAGTTCCAACCACCTCCCACTGCATCAGGTTGCTCAAGAACCCACCCAACCTGGCCTTGAACTACCTCCAGGGATGGGGCAGCCACAGCTCCCCTGAGCAACCTAGACCAGGGCCTCTCCACTCCCATGGTGAAGAAATCATTCTGTATGTCTAGTCTAAATCTGCCCCTCTCCAGTTTATACCCAATACAGACTCAGGTATGGAGCAAAAAAGACTTGTTGCAGCTGCCTTGCTCTGGGCATTAGTGTCATTGATATATGATACATTATCAATATCAATGTGTTATCTTGAATAATATATGGATATTATGGAATAGAGTGGATAGCTTATTGATATATTAATATACCAATATGATATATTTATATGATTGATGATCTGATGTTGATATATTAAGGTCATTATCAATACAAAATATTGATATATATAAAAATATTAGTATGATATATTGATATATGGTTGATGATACAACATTGATATACCAGTATCAATATGATATATTGATATATGGTTACCTATATAACATTACACATCTCGAACCATTGCCCCTACATAATCAGATGTTTTCCATTAGCCATTTCTAGAAAATTTATCATTAATTTTTGAAAGAAACAAACAAAATCTTTAATAAAATGCATGCACCAGAGCTGGATTTCTGTCTCTGTAGCACCTTTCAGACTAATCTGATCATTGGACGTAAGAAGCTCGGCTCGCCGGGCACCGGCAGGCTGGGGAATTACTCTGACGGGGTGTGATAAATCGGGATCAACGTGATCCCCACCCCATGCTGCTGGCGCCTGGGGCTGGACCACCCGCCCCCCCATCTGCTCCCAGCAGATGCTCATGTTTTGTACAGGCTTGTTTGTCCCTTTCTCGTGGGTCTGCAATGGCAACAGCACAGCCTCACTGGAGGATCTCATAAATTAATACATTAACCTGTTGAGCTGTCCTATCAGCATCCCAAGTATAGCATCTCTATGCCCCACTGGACCTTAGAACAAGCAACAAGGGCTTTTTTTCCATAGACCAGGCAGTAAACTGAATAAACTGTCATTTTAACCTGACTCCTCTTGTATTTTGCGCTGTTGCCAAGGTGCTTGCACTTCAGGACTGCACATGTTTGCAGCTTATCTTGGGGGACTTGTTTTGATCCCAAAACAGATGCAGTTGGCACAGCATGGGAATGCTGTCATGTCATGCCCTTCCTACAGAGCATCCACACAACCAGTGTTGCACCATTTACAGCACTAAGGAAATCTATTGGAAAAATTCTGATTTTAATTTATCCCTCACTGCATGTTTTAGTCTCACATCTTGTCTGAATCTTGAAATAGGGTGCTGCAAAACTTTCAGGGAGGTGTGGAAGCTGCCCAGGGAGGTGGTTGATTCGCCTTCCGTGGAGGTGTTTAAGTTACGGGTGGACGAGGTCCTGAGGGACATGGTTTAGTGTTTTGTGGGAGTGGTTGGACTCGATGATCCAATGGGTCTCTTCCAACCCTGTGATTCTGTGTGATTCTGTGAAAGCAGGGTCATGGGGTGAGTTGCTGGTCAGATTGGCAGGGATGCTGCCATTTGGGGGCTCAGCACTGTAGGAGGGGGTCATCTGGGTTTGATTTTCTGCTTTACTGAGTTTGGTTTGGTGTTTGGTACAAGAAGTAATTTGGGTTGTTCTGGTCCTTGGGATGGACTCAGCTGAATTGTGCTGGGGGGCTTGGGCATGCAGGAACGTCTTGGTGAATATACAAGTGGTTTCTTCACCCCTCTAGAAATATCTTCTTAGAATCATGGAAAGATGGAATGGTTTGGGCTGGAGGGGGCCTGGAAGTCCATTCAGTTCCACCCCCTGCCATGGGCAAAGACAGCTCCCATTGGATCAGGGGCTCCAAGCCCCATCCAACCTGGCCTTGACCCCCTCCAGGGATGGAGCAGCCACCACTGCTCTGGGCAACCTGTGCCAGTGTCTCACCAACCTCACAGGAGAACATTTCTTCCTAAGATCTTATCTCAATATCCCCTCCTTCAGCTTGAAACCATTTCCCCCCCATCATGTCCCTGCTCTACTTGATCAAGAGCCCCTCCCCACCTTTCTTGTCGCCCCCTCCTCCCTTAATTCTTGATTAATAAATTGAAAGTAAGAGTTCTGCAAGAGGTTTTCTCTTGTCATAGTTTCACTCACTGTTTTGTACTGGCTGCAGTGCTTTTTTTCGGTTGGGGGATGTTAAGCAACATGCCACAAACCTGTCACATGTAACATAAGTTGGACTATTCCACTGTTGAAATGGCCGTGCTCTTTATAGCAGAGCTCTGTCTGCATCTGAGCTATGCAGAGCTAAGTGTATTATTAGAGTGGACATCACTGGGGCTGTAATTGTACACTGCTCCCCTTAGCAACCATGACCAACAACACATCAAACAGAAGGCTGATACCTTCTTTTAATAAGAAGAAAAACACCATGAAACACATCTCAACACAGAGCAGCAGAGCCCGCTGCAGAGCACATGCTAGCGTGCTGCCAGAGCCAGTGCCTGGTACATCCCTGCGGTTAGAAATGCCTCGGTGCCAGTGGATAAGGGCTATTTCTGTTGCATACCCTGCTGGATATCCTGTTGGATACTTTACAGCATACCCTAATGCATACTCTATTGGATCATAGAACCATGGAATGGTTTGGGTCAGAAGGGACCTCAAAGATCATCCAGTTCCAACCCCCCTGCCATGGGCAGGGACATCTCCCACTGGATCAGGTTGCTCCATCCAACCGGGCCTTGAACACCTCCAGGGATGGGGCAGCCACCACTGATGTGGGCAACCCAGACCAGAGCCTCCCCACCCTCACAGGAAAAAATATTTTCCTAAGATCTCATCTCAATCTTCCCTCTTTCAGTTTCAAACCATTCCCTGCACTTTCTGACCAAGAGCCCCTTCCCAGCTTCCTTGGAGCCCCTTCTAGTACTGGAAGCTGCTCTAAGTTCTCCCTGGATCCTTCTCTTCTCCAGCCTGAATAACCCAAATTCTCTCAGCCTGTTGTTTTGTGGGAGGTGGTCCAGCCATTGAATCATCTTCATGGCCCCCTCTGGACTCCCTCTAATAGATCCCTGGTTTCTCTGCTGGATACTCCACGGCATGACTTAACGCATATCCACGCAGTGTTTCTTCACTGTCTTAGTTTAATCTCTTGATGCCCCAGGAATGGCCTTTGGTTTGGTGCTTTTCTTCATTCTGGCTGTAGGAACTTGGGTTGTATCCCTTGGAGCTTGGGAGAGGTCACAGTTGTGTTTCAGTGGACTTGGGTGGGTTTGATATGGCTGGTGTGATCACTTCTGGAGGGGCTTATCCTATCAGGGTGTCAAAAATCTGTTGTTGTCAGTTCATCTGGAGGATAAAAATGGAAAATTTATGTTGGATGTCTTCTTGGGGTATATATGTTATTGGACCGAGTACTGGAGAATCAGGTGATTCCCTTTGGTAAATCAGAGTGCAAAGTAAATTATTTACCATGATAAGTATGAGGATTTGGGAGGAATGAGTTGAAATTCCTCCTCTGCCTTAGGCTTCCTCTTCATTTGAGCAAACAGCTTAACCACCCCAGTGACAGCAGCCCATTCTGCCTCACAGGGATTCTGAGAATGAAGCTACCATGGATGGTGACAGGAGTGAGTACTGTGGGAATTGAAATGTGGAAATAATATGCATTGTTAATGCTGGAAGGTAGATTTTTTTTCTGCTTAATACGATTAAGGTCTGGGTCTTTGGCCATGAACACCTTTCGGTTTGGTAGAGGTGGAGGCATGAGGACCTCAGCACAGCTGGAGAGCATCTGACTTGTACGCCACATCCAGCATTGACTGCAAAACCCATCAGCCCTCTCTCCATACCTGTTTTTAATTTAATTTAATTAAAGGTGATGCAGTCCTTGCACAGAAAACACAGTGGTACCAATTGGTTTGGAAAGACACCTGAGAGGATGCTTCACTGAAAGACAGTGGGAAGGGAAACTACCAGAGGTCCCTGGAACAAGGCCTAAAGCCCTAAAGCTGGGAAGGGGTTGTTTCTCAGGGGGTGCAGGGATAGGATGAGGGGGGATGGTTTCAAGCTGAAAGAGGGGAGATTGAGATGACATTTTAGGAAAATATGCTTTCCTGTAAGGGTGGGGAGGCCCAAGTTGGCCAGAGCAGAGGTGACTGGCCCGTCCCTGGAGGTGTTCAAGGCCAAGTTAGATGGGGCTTGGAGCAACCTGATCCAGTGGGAGGTGTCCCTGCCCATGGCAAGGTGTGGAACTAGATGGGCTTGAGGTCTTTTCCAACCCAAAACATTCCATGATAAAGGTGAGCATCTTGGAATGTCTCAATGGTGAACCTCAGACTTGATGTGTGCCTGGGCTCTGCAGCAGCCCAGCACAGGCAGAGGAGTAGCAAATGATAATGGTTTTGTGTAAACACCTTTGTTTGGGGTTTTGCAGAAAGTTGTAGAGCTTGGAAACCTTTTTCCTTACATTTCTGCACCTGTGTTGACGCCACTGTCCTGTTGTTGTTGACTGTGGATGTGGCAGCAAAAGCTGCCTGCTAAATGCAGCTTTGCAGATAGGATTTATTGTCTATATGCCCTGGCAATTCAAAGGGATCTCTGAATTCACGCACACACATATACATAGTCTTTGTTTGGGCTTGGAGTGGGACAGGGAGCACAGCCACTTGAGTGGCTCCAAGGAACATCCCCAGCTGCCTGTGTCTTCCTACTATCAAGCACGGAGAAAAGGAGAAGGAAGGAGACAGATTCCATCTTGTTTGAGCCCAGTTGTGTCTATGAAGATGGTTTGGAACAGGTCCAGAGAAGGGAACAAAACTGGTGAAGCAACTGGAAGAACAAGTGTTAAAGGAGTGGCTGAGTGACCTGGGTTTGTCTGGCCTGGAGAAGAGGGGGCTGAGCCAAGACCTTATCACTGTCTACAACTGCTTGAAAGGAGGTTGTGGTGAGGTGGGTGTTGGTCTCTTCTCCCAGGTGACAGGTGATACGACAAGAGGAAATGGCCTCAAGTTGCACCAGGGCAGGTTCAGGTTGGACATCAGGAAATCTTCACAGAAGGGGTTCTCAGGTGCTGGCAGAGGCTGCCCAGGTAGGTAGTGGAGTCCCCGTCCTTGGAGGTGTTTAAAAGACAATGGATGAGATGCTCAGGGATATGATGTAGTAGAGGACAGGTACAATTGGACTTGGTGATATCAAAGATCTTTCCCAAAACCTGGATTCTATGATTCTGTAGTCATCCAAGGGAAAACATAACCCATGCAAGTGTCAGCAGTGGGCAGGAGAGGGAGCCAGGGGAGCAGGCTGGCACCCTGCCCACACCAGCAGGTGAAGGGCAGAGCTGGGCATCAATTAGAGCTGGCTCTGCTGTTACCCGTGAGTCTGGCCAAGCAATTGCCGTCTGCCTGTAGCAATAACACTTGCTCTGCTTTGCTGTTGAGGTTACTGGGGTCACTGGCAGACAGGTCCCATGTGGGTTTGTGAGTTATTGGAGAGCCCTAGATAAGATGTCAAACTTCATGCGTTAAACTTGCCACTTTTCCCAAGTGGAGCAGTGGCTGTAGGAGCCATCCAGCTCTTGGCAGCCTTTTGGTGTCTCAGGAATGTGGTGCAGGTGACAGCAACAGGCATTGACTACTTGGAGGCTGTTGGGGTGCGGATTTATTGGAACACAAAAAGATGTTTAACCCAAAATCTGGGGTTTTAATAGACTGAAAATAAATTCCCTGCAACAATTTCCCACCAATAGGAAGGAGGACATGGGGACAGGAACTGTGCTCCACAAGCACTGTTCCCCAAGCTGGGAACAGCTGAGCTGAACACCAGATTAAATCAGCTGTGGGGTTGCACTGCACAAAGAATCGTGGAATGATTTGGGTTGGAAGGGACCTTAAAGTTCATCCAGTTCCAAGCCCCCTGGCATCAGCCTCATCATCCTCAGCTCAAGCTTAGGGGTGGGTTTCAAGACCTGCAGCCCCTCAGTTAGTTGAGTTGCAGCCGGAGGTGGCTGTAGGGCCACAAGTGCACCAGTGGACACTGCAGGTGACACCAAGAAGGTCATCCCCACTGCCCTGCAGGTAGTTGGGAGCTCGAGTCCATCCAACACAGCTCATGGGTCTGCACAGAGAAGGTGTTTAGGACAATGTTTAGTTGAGAGATTGATGGGAAACAGGACTGGGTTGCAAGAAGAAAAAAGCCTTTGAGTTTAAAGAAGGGAATATTAGACTACTTCTGTGTGGTGATAAGATTTGATGCTGCAGTACTCAAGTGAATTGTGCAAAAGTAGCCATCTCCTCTACTCCATAAATAAGTTGTGTGTGGTTTCTTCTGGCTCCTTTTCATCCTGGAGGGGCCGAGGCTGCAAGGCCACAGTGGGAACCAGCTCCTGCTCCAGCACGTGGTGATAGTGCTTGATGTCCCATCATCACCCATTAGCCAGTGGATGACCTATCAGCGCATCTTCCAGTGGTGCTGATTCCTGCAGGCTGGCAGTGAACGGTGTCAGGAGCATCCCTGGTTGAGCTGCTGCCTGCTGCTGCTGCCTGCTAGAAGTACAGCTGAGTTCAGACGAGGGGTCTGTGGGTGGTGGGACCCATGCAGATCCTGTGCATGGGCTGCAGTGCAGAGGCAGCACAGAGCAGAGGCTCTGCTGGGCTCTAGGTGGAGACTGCAGACTGCAGAACTTGGCTGCAGCCTGCCTGCAGCTCTGGGCCAAGTCCGGGCAGCAGGTCCTAGCTGCTCCCTGCATGAGGCCATGCAAGCTCCCCCAGGGACTTTGGTAGAAGAGGCAGCAAAAAAACCCACAAACCCTCAAAATCCATTTACCCAGAGAGGTGAGGAAGTGCCTGAGGATGCCCCTCCAGTTGCCGCACTTGAAGCAGGGTGGCATATAATCATTGATGCCCCCTCAGACCAGGTTGGACTGGCATCAGCTCCATCTCTCTGTTTTCTCCTGAAAGTCTCAGATCTGACCCTGAGATGCAGGGTCAGATTCCTGCCAGCCCAGAGACTCAGCCGGCCTAAGGCACCCTCCTGACAGACCATCTGCTCCTGCCTGCTGCAGTATAAATCCGGCTCAGGCTGCTGCAGCCGCCTTGAAGTGGGGATTTTGAGATGCTGTGGGATTGGGAGATCCGTGCTGCCAGTACACACAGACACCCTGCCATCCCCAGCCCCGCTCTTGTCTGGTTCCCTTCACTTTGCCTGGTTTTTCAGAGGCTCCTCAGCACCCCTTATGATCAAGATAAGCCCTACAGTTCATCACCCTGCCTGAGACCATCCTGCAGACCCCCATGTCCCACAGCAACTTTTCTGATGGAAGAAATGTTGTTCTCACAGAGGGGTGTGCTGGGGGAACAAATGCCAGGAATGTCACCTCCTGAACCAAGGCACAAGCTGACGCAGGCATCAGACTGATGCTGGGGTTTTGCTAGAAGGACATTGGAGAGGGCAGCACCTGTTTTTCTTGCCTGGGGAGGGAGAAGATGAAGTAGCTTGTGCTTTGCCCATCTCTGGCATCACTTGGCTGCAGGCAGGTGGGACAAGGAGGATGCTTTTGTGCTCACCAGCCATGCTCCTCCAGGAGATCTCTTTTCTTTTAGAGGATTTCTAGCTGAGCCACAAGAATTTGTACTAAATTTAGTTTTCAGCTAAGTAGGGCCCAGCAGAAGCAGATTTTCACTGGTCTTCATAGCTTGCCTGCCACAGTGGCACCTTGGAGAGATGGTCCTGTGTTACCTTGCATCATGCATGTCATAGTATGGGTGCCCTCAGCATCCCCCAGCCAGGCTTAGATTCAGGTCCAGGTGTTTTTTGTGTGTACCTGTCTGTCAAAATATGGATTTGGAGAATCAATGCTGCCGTGGAGTCCACATCCCATTTACCTCCCTGGTGGGTATCATTTTGCACAGCCTCATCTTTTCCTGCTGCTGACACTTAAACAAGCAAATACAAAATGATGACATGAAGAGGCTTTGGTGAGAAGAGTGCTGGGAACAGAGGAGCTGGAGGATACATAGCAGGTGAAAAATGAGATGCATGAGGAGTGTTTCAGGACCCTATCCCACACCAGGTTGGGAAACGGGTCTCATACCAGTATGAAAACCAGCATTCGAGTCCTGAGGACAGGAGTACACAGAGTATGGCAGGATAATGCCACCTCATTGTCACACATCCTCTGGTGTCATCAGTGGTGCTGCCACTGGCAAGCATCCAAAAGCAGTGCTTGCTTTTCCTTTCCCAGGGATAAATTCCTCAATTCCTTCTTCCTTCCTTCCTCCCTTCCTCCCCTCGTTCCTTCCTCCCCTCGTTCCTTCCTCTCCTCATTCCTTCCTTTTTTGATCACTATTGCTGCACATATTATTTTGTTAATAAAGATGGGCTAGGAGGGGTGTCTCTAGTACCACTGGAAACCCAGACCCAGGAAAATCCTCTCCAGTCCAGGAGCAGCAGGAACGGAAAGCAAGGACTGTGAGAGCAAAGTGCGTGATGGCTGAGGAAGTAGTGTCGGGCTGGAAAAATGAAACCTTTCCATTTCTGCTTCTTTAGTAAGAGTAAGGTGTGTTTTCTTGCATCTGTTTAACATTCCAGCCTATGACATCCAGTGGTCTTACAAGGTGATGGTCACAGTCAGCTGCTTTGCCAATATCGCAGAATCACAGAATCACCGGGTTGGAAGAGACCCATTGGATCATCGAGTCCAACCATTCCCACCAAACACTAAACCATGTCCCTCAGGACCTCGTCTACTCATGACTTAAACACCTCCACGGAAGGCGAATCAACCACCTCCCTGGGCAGCATATTCCAATGCCTAATGANCGGTCTCACCAGTGCCGACTCCAGAGGGAGAATAACCTCCCTGGACCTGCTGGTCACGCCATTTCTGATCCAAGCCAAGATGCCATTGGCCTTCTTGGCCACCTGGGCACACTGCTGGCTCATGTTCAGCCGGCTGTCGACCAGCACCCCCAGGTCCCTCTCCTCCTGGCGTCTCTCCAGACAGACCTCTCCCAGTCTGTAGCTCTGCTCCAGGTTGTTGTGCCCCAAGTGTAGGACCCGGCATTTGGCCGTGTTAAACCTCATGCCGTTAGACTCAGCCCAGCGGTCCAGTCTGTTCAGATCCCTTTGCAGAGCCTCCCTACCTTCCAGCAGATCGACACTTCCACCCAGCTTAGTGTCACTGGTAATGACAAGCATCCCTTTAGAGGTAGGAATTTTGGAGGGATCGATGGGTTTTGCAGGGTAACATTGTTTTCTGCAGCTCTCTTCTGTAACCTCAGCTTTTTCAGCACATGTGGGCAGCTTCGGAGGTACTGCAGGGTTCCCCATGCTTCAGGAGATGACCGGAAATGATTAATGCTTCTTTTACATCTATTTTGTGTAAATAACATTTTTAGCAGAATGGTACTTCTCCTGCAGATCCTAGTTTTCAGTGGTTGCTTGTCCCTTATTCCAGGGTGCCCTGAGCTGTGTTTCCCGCAAGGAACTCCAGACCCAGTGCCCGCTGGATGCTTGGGCCGTGGCAGTGGCAGAGACAGGGTGAAAAGCAGGCAAAGGAGATAAGAGGATTGTAGGCCCCTTTCCTTTCCATCATGTTTGCTCAGCAACGTTGAGTGCTGGGCCAGAGCCACCACCTCCCTGCAGACTAAACAGTTGTGATGTTTTCTCCCATGACCAAAAGAATTTAGAAAAGGGTCCTGGCATGAAACTTTACATGAACTCTGGGTGCCACGAATATCACTGGCTGGGAGTCTGTTAACTCCTCTGGTTCCCTACTCATCCACAAGTTTTGATCTCTGGGCAAATAAAGAAAAAACCCATCCCACAATGAATCTGGCCAGCTGCCCGCAAGATTCCTGGTGCTCTCCCATTCACTGTGTTTTCACTCATTCATCATTCTTTTGCTTTTTTTGAAAGGAAAAAGCCAAGATCTCTGGCTCTGATGGGGTTCTGCAGTCCTCAGTACAGGAAAGGCATGGACTTGTTGGAGCAGGTCCAGAGTAGGGCCACAAAAATTATTGGAGGGCTGGAGCACCTACCCTCTGAGGACAGGCTGAGAGAGGTGGGGGTGTTCAGCCTGGAGAAGGGAAGTCTCCAAGGAGACCCTAAGGCAGCTTCCAGTACTGAAAGGGGGCTTATAAGGAAGATAGGGACAGGATTCTTAGCAGGGACTGTTATGATAGCACAAGGGGTGATAGCGTTAAAATAAAAGAGTGGACATTTGGACTAGATAGAAAGAAGAAATACTCTACACTGAGGGTGGTGAAACACTGGCACAGGTTGCCCAGAGAAGTGGTAGATGCCCCATCCCTGAAGATATTCAAAGTCAGGCAGGATGGGGCTCTGAGCAACCTGATAGAGTTGAAGATGCCTCTGCTCATTGTGAGAGCACTGGAGTAGAAGGGACATTTAAAGGTCCCTTCCAACCCAAACCATTCTATGATTCTGTAGTGGCCCACACCTCTTAGAACTCTTTGTGGCCATCGGTGTCCACTGAGGTCCATCTGAAGATGGTTTGCTTCCCTACACTGCCTGGTCAGGGCCTTTTACTGCAGAGGCAGATTCCAGGGATGAGGGAAGCCATCTGGACTTCCTTCATCCATTGTTCCTGGCTTGCAGAGAAGCAGAGGTTGAGCAGAGGTTGCACAACACAGCCAGTGCAGCAGGTTGATGGTCCCACTCCACAGTGAAGCATCACCAAGCATGTACTTGCTAGAAAGGTCTTAGCATCCTGCAGGGAAATCATCCTGCAGCCAGCTCCCAGGCACACAACAAAAATCACTCCTAGGACTGAGATGATGTTAAGCAGGAGCGCCCATGCAGAAAAGCTGATGGCAAACAGGATTAGCTACTTGCTTTTTTTCCTCTTCCTTTTTTCATTCATCCACGAGTACGCTGGTGGTTCAGTGGTCACAGCTTCATTTTGAATGCAAGTGGGATTTCTCCAACCACTGTGCATGGCCAAAGCAGCAACTGTCTCCATGGCTGCTTTTCCTCCTCCTGTATATCTCTTAGTAAACTTGGCTTGTCCCCATAGACCTTCAGAACAGACCCCTCAGCACCTCTGTCTTTTAAAAAGGACAGACCTCATGTGCAGCGTTCAAAATAAGAGTGCAGCCTGCTGGCAAAATCCAGCGGATCCCTCAAACATCCTGCCTGGACTGCAAGGCTGGGCATCTCCAGCTGCACCGTTTGCAAGCAGGATCCATCCATCAGCTGCTACTGAGGTCACAGTCATGACACAGAGTTGGCATTGGGCATGGGATGAGTGTATTTTCAGGCACAGAAGTGGCCTCTGAGAAGATGCAGGGGGTGGTGTTGGGGCTCTCACCTTGTCCTGTTGTGAGGAAGGGCTTAAAAGCTCCCCTGTGAAGCCATCCCCAGCAATATAAAACAGTCCCTGTACACTTGCTTGAAGGATTCTTCAAACCAGCATGGTTTTAGACTGACCTAATGGGCTGAGACGCTTACGTTAAAGTTTTTCCATGCAGTGTGTGTGCCAGTGCTGCTGCAGTACCTGGGATGGGCAGGGATCCACTGTGACTGATCCCCTTCCTTAAACAAAGGTGGTAACCTCTCTATAGCAGGGAGGAATTGCTGGCCTGGGGTTGGGATACTCTAGGGAATATAGAATGAATGAACAGTTTGAGTTGGAAGGGACCTTAAAGCCCATCCAGGTCCACCCTTCTGCCACGAGCAGGGACACCTCCCACTGGATCAGGTTGCTCAACATCCTTGAGGAACCATCTGGGTGAGGATGCACAGTGTCCCTCAACATCCAAAGGTGACCCACGGTTTTCCCACACAAAATTACAAAAGCAAAGGGCACATCACTGCCTCAGGGTTCCTGCAGCACTGGCTCTTGACTTCTGCAACACTCCGGAAGTGCCAGCCTGCGAAGTGGGAGCTGCCTCCTCCAGGCCATACAGCCATGCAGGTTTGGGTTGAACGAGCATCTCAGCTGCTCTGACAACAACCCAGCAAGGAAATTAATTTGTATGTGTTTACAATCCTTTGTCTCCCCACCAGTTCCCCTACACAAGACCGAGAAGTTGGCTCTCACAGGTATAATCGGTTCCCTCTGTGCGTATCCTACTGTCTGTCTGTGTCTTCTACTCACTTTCAGGTCTGGCTGGGGCAAGTGCTGCTGTTTGTCTATGTTCATGTCCAGGTTCACAGGATAACAGGACTTTAATGTGATGATAAACAGTGATTATTGCTAAGCTGACACCCTGGCAAATATTTAGGAATCCAGAAACATGCTAGGAAGGCAGGGTGGCAATAAAAATTGAGTAACGAGGGAGACAACTCTGTCACCTGGATTCTGCTGGAGTAGGTGCTGGCAAACATCCACTGGTGAAGCAACAGGAGCTCCCAGAACAGCCCACTCTCCATTCCAGGGTATTTCTGCTCTGTGCATTATCCCAGCTGAAAATTATTTGGAGAATAAGCCTTGGTAACTCAGTGGAGATGCAAACGTGTTCTGGTGGAAATGAGATTTACTGCAGTTCAGTGGTAAGCTGTGCTGACCTGTGGGACATAGGGTCTCCGCAGGACATGGTCACATCTCAATTCTGATTTTTTTCCCTCTACAAGAGAGAAGGGCAGGAGATCAAGGAATTTTCTTTGGGCTGACCCTTCTCCCTGCTCCCCTTTCTCTGTGTGTTCAATAAGGTTTTCTCACCAGGACGAAATGGGTTTTATGGGGATGTAGACTGCGCTGCTTCACCCTCCTCGTCGTCTCACAGGGGATATTCTGCACTCCAAGATCTCTAGCAACTGCTCAGTTAACAGCAACACTTTTCTGTTTGCACATTCATTATTATGTTCCCACCTGGTTGGTTTAAACCTCGATTAAATCAATAATTAACTGCTTGCACCTCTGTAGCCCCCGTGGATCTCAGAGGCATCGCTGTCTCAAGCCATGAAACACCCATGTTGGGTGGGTTAATTGCAGTTTATCCCAGATTAGGAGCCAGATAGAGAGGTCATGGTGCGATCAGGGCACAGGAGGTTCAAGTGACCACTGACCTGGTCACTTCAGAGTGTTTGGAGACATGGGAAGTACTCACAGCTCCTGTTGGCTCTGGGTAGCAGCTGTCTCAGTTGCTCAAACCCAGGGAACTTAAAATTCAGGCACGTTCCTGATCCTGGGAATTGTTGTTGTTCAGCATCTCTTTCAGAAGAACTAGGAGTTCCTTATCTTTCTTTCTTTCCTCTTGTGCACAAATCCTTTTGAGATGAATAAGCACTACCTGTGTCTGTCCGGTGGCTGCGGTATTTTTGATGGGTTGTCTTTGTAGAATTGGTTGGTGGCATTTGATGCAAGTTGAGTATCATCTGGTGGTTGGCTGGTAGGTGATAAGTGCCCATGGGGTGGTGGTCATGGTCCTGGTAACCTGGACCTTCACCATTCAGTGCATTTTGAAGACATCTGTGATGTGGCCAGAGAAGTTGTGTCTGCTCCATCCCTGGAGGTGTCCAGGGCCAGGTTGGATGGGGCTTGGAGCAACCTGATCCAGTGGGAGGTGTCCGTGCCCACCACAGGGGGGTTGGAACTGGATGGGCTTTAAGGTCTCTTCCAAGCCAAACCATATTATCATTCTGTGATTAGAAATGTTTGGAGAGCTGTGGCCATCGTGAAGCCTGGTCCATGCTGAAAACCATCAGTAGGATTTGCCTTGCTTCCCAAAGTGGCCAGAACACCTCAAGAAGAAGCCAGTGCACATTCATCTGGAACAGATCCAGCTCAGAGGAAATGGAGTTATGAAAATCTGTGGGAGTGAGCTGCCTCATGGCTGGATGAAGCTGGGACCTCTGTGGGGCTGGGCACAGGGTGTTATCTGCTTTAAATGTCAATAATTGCTTTGTTGGAGTAATAATAATTGCCATGGTTTGCATGTCTCAGTGACATGTCTCAGAACACTTCACAGAGGAAGATGAGTACATAGTTCCCATTTGCCATCAGGGTACAGAGGTGATAGGAGGCCACACAGGGCTGGAAATACATCTTAGCCTCCTGTGCTGTTGTTGCCCAGCCCTAATTAAAAGTCGGTGTCTCAGAGCAGGTTTTCTATCACCGTATTGCTCTGCTTTGTCTTATTATCCCTGGGCTGGCAGTAGCATGGGCAAGGATGGTATGGTGGGGTCTTGGAATACTTTGGTCCTTGGAGACTTGTCAGTGGGGTGCAGGCAGAAAGCCGGGTGTGTTGCGGCAGGTGGCTGGAAGAAGAGTAGAGCCCATGGAATTGCTGATGGTCCGACCTCATGTCCAACCATCTCTGGTGTTTTAGTACAGCAGAGGAGCTTGTGTAATGGTGTCTGTGTAGAATGAGATGTTCCTGGTGAAGCTGTGAGTGATAGTTCTGCTGTGTGGGAGCTCGATGAGACCCCGAGTATCCACAGGTGCAGGTGGTTGATCAACCTCTGGTAAAACCACAGGTTTCACCAGCACCTCTTGAGCTTCTCCCACACGCTGGTTCCGTAACCTGCTCATCTCACTCCCCAGAAAGCAGAGCTGCGCTCCTGACCTCTTCCAAACCAGGACCTAAGTACAAGTATTATTTAAATTATAAATAGGGGATAATGCAGCCATGTTAAGTATGCAAAGTGTCATTTATCAGAGCCCTTCCTAGGATAGTTGGATAGGGAGCAGGTGGAGGGCATTCTTCTACAGCACAGCGGCAAGGGAAGGATGCAGTGCCAACCCCTACCCTCCACGTCCCTCCTCCAACCTGTTTTATTTATCTGAGCCCCTTTCCGAAGATCCATTTAAGGCTCCAACCTTTTGTAGCACATTTCCAGTAAGATCAAGTATTTAGCGGAGCCTCTCTCATGTTTTTATATAGCGCCCAGCACCCATATCTAGCCATTATATATTTCTTTTTACACAGTATTTCTGACTCAGTATTTCCTGCCTCCCTGACAATGACTGAGTAAACATCAGGGCTGCCAGAGGAAGAGCCTTCTGTTTACAGAGCAACAAGCCCAAATGTGTCTTTTTTTTCCATCAGAAGATGGCGATGCTTAAATTAGCCAACATTTTTATCCCACTCTAAACTTTTGCCATCTAACTTGCTGCTCTAGGAGTTAACCATGAGTAGCCATGAGTCGGTGGGCCCAGATCTGGGACAGAGTTATTTGGGACTCATCTTAGAAAATAACTGTGGCCAACTACCAAGGGATGAATTTGCAGCTGCAGCTGTCTGGGCTGGAGTGAGGGCTTTGAACTGGTGGCAGAATGCTGCTTCTCATCCCACTTGACACTGCTGCCCACCAAAAGTGGTAGAGGCTGGACTCTCCTCCTCTCCCTCACAGTGTCCAGTCCTTTTGGCTCTTGGTCCTGGTCTTGACGAGTCCTACTCTCATGTCTGGACCAAGCAGAGAGAACTTTGATGGTCTTTATCTACAATGAGGTGTGGAGTGGGCTTTGATTTGGGCGCAGGACTGGGAAGCCCTAAGATGAAAGCATTTTCTATTTGCATTGCTGACATAAGCTCATCAGTAGGAAGCTCATCTCCCGATGCTTCAGAAGAGCCTTGGTGCTGTGAATCCAGCTGCAATGAAAGTTCAGCTCTGGGCAAGACTCTTGCCTGGAGGCAGGTGTGGTCCGTGAAACGTAACTCCTACATCTTGCAAGGTGCTTTTCCTACTTCGTTGAAGAAACTAGTATCAGCTCCACTCTTGCAGAGTGCATTCAGATGATCTCCCTTTGCTCCCAGGATGTTTCTCCATGGGTACCAGCAAAATTTAACCCAACCTGAAGCTGCAAATGGAGCAAAATTATTCCCTCTGAGGTGTCACATTCTGGGTCAAAATCTCATTGCTCTCTACAATTACCTGAAAGGAGGTTGTGGAGAGGAGGGAGCTGGGCTCTTCTCCCAAGTGACAGGGGACAGGACAAGAGGGAATGGCCTCAAGCTCTGCCAGGGGAGGTTCAGGCTGGACATTAGGACAAAATTTTTCACAGAAAGGGTCATTGGGCACTGGAACAGGCTGCCCAGGGAGGTGGTTGAGTCACCTTCCCTGGAGGGTTTTAAGGGATGGGTGGATGAGACACTGAGGGACATGGTTTAGTGTTTGATAGGAATGGTTGGACTCAGTGATCTGGTGGGTCTTTTCCAACCTGGTGATTCTTCACGGTGACCTCTGCATTCATCGCATATTATGTCCCACACATCCATCTTCCTGGGGATGCATCACAGTCTGCACAAACTTTTGGGGGGAACCCCAAGAGTCAAAAGTGTTTCCTGTTTGCATTGCTGGCAGAAGCTTATCGGGAGCTCCAGCTCCAGGAGTTCTTGACATGCCTAAAAAGGATCCAGTGGGGGATGTCAGAAGGTGGGCTGAGCTGTGACTGGCTTTCCTGTGCCTGTCCCTGAACACCCCAACCTAGTCATGACACATGGTGAGTCCCAACATGACAAACATGCTTTGTGTTCTGGTTTATGCCCCAAACTTGTCCTGTATGAGACCTCTAGAGGTCTCTTTGGCATCCCCCTACTTCCTATGTGTTTCCCAATGAACTCTTCTCTTAAACAAGGCAGAGGAGGGAGGTCAGCCCTGCTACCTGGTATAAATACATTTTATTTTAAAGCATGGGCACTGAAGGAGGGTCATCCAGTAAATGTGCTCAGATTATCTACAGGCCAGGGCACTCCACATTAGTAATACAATTCACGTTTAAAAATACAGTCAAAGTGATGAAAGATAATTTGCTTACTGCCCTGACATCACCACCTAAGCATGGTGCAAGCCAATACACAGGTTATTTTTGTATAATTCTGTGAGGCATTTCCAGAGCAAATAAAGTTCACTGGGCAGGGCAGTGACCAGACCATCTGGTTTCAGCATCCTTCAACCTGCTCAAGGCTTCTAATTGGTGGTGCACAGGTCTGCAGGTCATAGCACGGCTCTATCAGATGTGCTCCAGCCACACAGGACAGGAGTTTTGTTCTCTGCTAAGCCACTCTTCAATGCCAGGCAGCCCATCACCTCTCCCATGCTCTTTGTCTGTTTCATCCATTTTGGTTGCAAACCCTTTGGAGAATCATAGAATCACCAGGTTGAAAAAGACCCACCAGATCATCATCTCCAGCCATTTCTATCAAACACTAAACTATGTCCTTCAGCACCTCATCCAGCCATCCCTTAAAACCCTCCAGGGAAGGTGACTCAACACCCTGCCTGGACAGCCTCTGCCAGTGCCCAATGATCCTTTCCCTGGAAAATTCTTTCCTAATGGNGTGGTGAGGGGCCCAGAACTGAACACAGGATTTGAGGAGCGGTCTCACCAGTGCCGAGTACAGAGGGAGAATAACCTACTGGACCTGCTGGCCACACCGTTTGTGATCCAAGCCAAGATGCCATTGGTCTTCTTGGCCACCTGGGCACACTGCTTTTGATTGAGTTGCTCTCAACATTCTCTGTGCCCAGTGTGATGGGCTATGGATCCTTCCAGGAGCGCAGCTTGATCTCCCTCACAGGATGTGACCTCTTCATTCATCCTGTGTCGTGTCTCCATTCTTCCTGGGGTTGCGTCACAGCCTGCACAAACTTTTTGGTGAATTGAGGGGTTTGGGAGAGGATGCCAGTCCCATTTCTTTTGCAAGTCTACTTCAGCTACAAAGTTGAAAGCAGAGTGTTCATTGATATTTCTGTTGGGTGGCAATGAGAGTGATGGGTGGTGGCATCGCTTCCTGCCCATCTCATATCCCAGACCTGATAAGTTTGGCTTGGTAGCTGTTTATGGGAATTTTTTGTTGGTTGGTTTTGTGCCCTTTTTTACATAAAAACCAGAAAATATTGAAGTTTAAGTTTTCTCTCTTCCAAGGCGGCAGAGCACAGTGATGTGTGGGAAGGAGGAGAGTTTCCTATGGTTGTTTTTATTCTTTACCAGAAACCTGGGATCACAGAGCCCATGTAGTTAGTCTGAGCTGCTAGGAATTTCCAAGTGTACTCCAGGGATCCCCAAATATGTCCCAGCTCCCCATACTCAATGGTTGTGGGACAGGAGAGTCAGGACAGGGAGGTTGCTTGTGTCCTTCCAGCCCAGGAGGTGCAAGATGGCTCAAGGGCACAGGTGAGATGACACTGGACACTGTGTGAGGTGCAGGGGATAGCTCAATGACTGCTGCCAGAGGATGGAGAGGTCTTGAGGCATCAGAGAAGATCTTCAGGGTTCAAGGGATGATCTTTGCCCCAAGCCAGAAGTGGGTAAGGCTGAAGGTCCCCATTGATACAGGCGAGGGGGCACAGATTGCTCTCAGTTGTTTTTTTATTTTCTCAGTGATCAGGAGGTCATTTGTCATTGACTTCTTTTTATTAAAATTGACGTGGAAATTCCAGGAGTAAGTCAGTAACCTTGGTTTGATAACCTGAGCTTGCAAATAGCTCTGTCCACCAGCCACCGCCCTGGGACCGGCTAGATAATGAAAGGATGAACTTCCCCGGAGAGTCTGAAAAGACCCAACAGGATTTGGCTGCAGATTGCCTTCAGAGTCACAGACACAGTTGGGCAACTGCCTTATAGAAATGGGTGTAGAGAGGAATTAGTCATCACTGTTCAGTTAATAAATGCCTTGGTTATTTTACAATTCTTTTTCCTGCATATGTAAATATATTAATTTTTTTTCCTTTTGTCATGAACACACATAAATAGCTCCTGTCTTGGATCTTCTATGCATACTCTTTTGTCATTAAATTAACTGTTGTGCTTTTGCCTCACTTTTTTCAGCCACTGCTTCACTTACCTCTGTTTAAAAAAAAAGATCTGCCAGGTGTTCTGTGGGTCTTGAGAGTGATCTTTGGTGTGGTGGTTTTCATATCTCCCTGGCTTTGCAGAGTGCAGCTGCAGGTTGGAGCATTCACAGCAGCAAAGCCCTTTGTCTTAGGCAGTAGTAATAAACTGTGATTAAATAGATATACAGTAATTTATTTAGTTGCTGGATTTTAAATATTGTGCAATCTACATTGGAAACACACGATGTTGGGAATGAACTTGTCCTGCTCTTTAATTTTCCCCTACTTAGTGTCTACTCATTTTTAATATCAAGTAAAGGTCACTGTGGAGACAGACAAGCAAAATTGCTTGTGACACTTTGCAAGAAGCTCTGCAGCATCACTGAGAGACCAGGGAACATCTCTTGCCTCTGAGTGTGGTGCACTCTCTTGTGTTATCCTCTAGAAAGGTTTTTAATTTGCTTTTCTGCACTGCTCTTGCTCTTTGCTATGCTCCCCCAACACACACATATCACTTTTCGTATCCTAACTTTGGGCAAGCCCCTTGTTTTCTCCCCAGCTGTGGAGGTCTGATGAGGAGGCAGCAATGTCCTTGCATGCTTACCCCCGATGTTTCTCCATAAGTCACATCCTTTGGTTAATCCTTGGTCATGGCAACCATCAGCTCAGGAGCAGAGTGGTCTTCTAATATGAAGCCTGGACTTTCTTGGTCTTCAGGATGGGGAGGGAGCCAGTTGCTGCCATAACATTTGAGACCCCAGGAAGCAGCCAGACCATTAGAATGCCTCCAACTGGACAATGAATCTGCTGAAGATACTGTATTAAACAGTTTGGTCAGGTCTGCCTGGGTCACAAAGCCTGGCATGGCCACCAGCATTCTCTATGTTTCCCCTGTATTTCATTTAACCTCTTTGCTGCTGCTTTTTTTTCCATCTTGTTTGTGCATATGAAAAAAGAGTCCCTGTGTCTGCCCAGAGGGCAGGGCAGGGCATGGGGGACGCTGTCTTTAGTGCAAGCCATGACAGTTATTGCAGGTGTTGGTGATATTTCTACAGTACCTGCTTTCTGGTGGCTTTGCTGTGTTGAAATTTCAGCCGCTCTGCATGCATTGCGTAATCTCCCTGCTGTTACTGAAGAGTCAGTCTGTCTGTCTGTCTTCCACCCCTCACCCTGAATTTCAGTTTCCTCCTAATTCTCTCTCTAGATAGCCGTTGCGTCTCCCATGGTGATGCGGTTTTGTTCATGCAGGCTGTTGTCTCTGTCCCTCTTGCAGAAGGATTTCACCATGCGGGAGGAGTTGCAGCAGCGGGATGTGGAGCGCTGGCTGGGGTTCATCACCTTCCTCTGCGAAGTCTTTGGCACCATGAGGAGCAGCACTGGAGAGCCCTTTCGAGTCCTTGTTTGCCCAATCTATACCTGCCTCAGGGAGGTAAATGCCTTCAGAGTTTGTCCTTCTGCTTCTGCGGGCCAAGCTGTTGTGTTGCAGTCAAGTTGCAGTGCTGAGGTGCTCACAATTCGTAGATGTTTGCTTTGTGTTTCCTAGGGGTTTGCTTTGCCAGCATCAACACTTCTCACCCCAAGAGTACCTACCTCTGCAGGGATGCTTGGGTTTTCCTGCATATTGTGTTTCTCCTAATTAAAAACATGTGCTCCAAGCCAGACCCTTTTCTCCAAGGGTTTGCAAAGCCAAACCACTGGGATTGCAGGCCCAGTGTTTAAGTTTGGAAATCTCAACGTTGTGAAAATCCCTGCCAAAGAGGCTTAAAAACCTTCTTAAAAGCAGGTGAATCCACTTGAGTAGGTGAGATAGACTCAGAAGAGGAAAGAGGAGTGAGGTGAGGTCCCCACCTACTGCAGGAGAAACCCAGCCCTGCCACCAGAATTGAGGACATTGTGGAACCTGAGCTCCTGATAGGCTCATTTCAGAGCCTGAGCTCCTGACCCCCTCATGGGTCCTGGTGGTGGCAGAAACCTTGTTAAGGACAAACGGAAGAGGCAACTGGAGTGTTAATGTTCACAAAAGCAGGAGAGGGTTTTCCTCCATCCTGTTTTAAAGACAAGTTTGCCTCCTGCTTCTGCTTGTAGAAGACTTTCTCAGAAAAATCTACCTCGTTGCCCAGGCTTGGAGCTGTGAATCTCAAGTTGTCAGTGGTGCATCTGTTCAGCCATAAATAACTTGCTGAAAAATAAATTCTCCACTAGACCTTAGGCAAGGGAACGATAAAGAAATTGTCAATGATGACTTTTTTACATACATGAGAAGTTTTCTCTGAATGCAAACACATCATAAACATTTTGTCTTTGCAATGATATTGTGGGTAGAGTTCACAGACGGTGATTGTAACAGTGAGAAAGAGTCCAGGCATTGTGATGAGGCAAATGTATCCAGAGGAGGAGGTGGGAGAGGGATGCTAAGAATAGCCCAACTTCCCCAAAATCTCTGCCCACAGCATTATGTGTCACCTTATGAGGAAGATCTTGGCGTCTGCTAGCAGAGTCCCCATTCCCCTCCACTTCCTATCCCAGTTGTAATGCAGTCCTGCCCTGATTCTGCCAGGATTTTTCCCTGCCCACTCTTGTCTGCCCTTGCTGTGCCATCGTGGTCCCTTTTTGCCAGTATGTGGGGACATGTTGTGAGTGGGAGGTGCGTGAGAGGACATGAATTTCATGTATCAGGGATGTTTTTTGCTGCAGGGCAGCTCCACAGAAAGCTTTTACTAATTATGTCAAGATATCACGCGTAAATTTATTTCTTAAAAATACATCTTTCTGTTCTTCAGCAGGACATGTCTGTCCTCATGGTTTCATTTGTCAGAGAAGACAACTGTTAGCTTTTAGATGAATCTGAGTCTTCCAGCTGTCCTGCCCTGAAATGGCTGGGGCAGGGACACTGGCACAGACCCGACCTGCTGAGTGTTCTGTAAGACGGTGGAAATGCCATAATTGTGCAGAGTGGTCATCCCTTGATGAGCTTCATGAAGCACATGGGCTGGTGACCAAGGGCAGAAGGGGATGTCACCATGGGCAGAAGGGGTGTCACAATGACCTGTGAGGTCTGGGACCTCCATTTGCCTTGGGACACAAGGTGTAGTAGTGCTCATCGTGGTATTTTTTCCCCTTCCTGCTGATCAGCACATACATCCCCTGGTACAGTCTCATCCCCTCGCACCTAACTTCTACCCCTTGGGCATCGCCAGCAAAACCCCTCAGTGCTGCCCACCATCACACTTAACTCCCTCTACCTCCATCCACCCACCAGTCATTACCAAAGGCATGATAACATCTCTCCCTCTCCATGTCCTTTCAGTGCTTCTTGTCTTTTAGTTTCTCTTCTTTTTTTTCCCCTCCTTTTTCCCTTTTCCTTTATAGCTTTGGCAGACTCAGCCAAAGGTCAACAAGGGAGTGAGGAAGAGGAAGGGGAAAGTTGCCTGATGGCTGAGGCAGGGATGTCTCTTCCCCATGCAAAGCTTCCTCTCTCCAACTCCTTTCTTTCCCTCTTTCCCCCAAGTAAAAGTCTGTTAACACCAAGATTAGTTGTGGAGCTAGGCCAGTGGGAGAAAGCAAAGGTGGCAGCGAGGACATCAAGGCTGGGTGGTCCAGTGAGGAGGAGCTGGGGACATGGCTGGGGCATCAGGTGGCAGTTATATATTGAGTGGGGTGGGTGGATTGGTTTTGTGGGCTGAACAAAAAAATCAAAAGAGAAGTTAATTCCAGGTGAGACTGGAGTGATGGATGCTGGGGTTTGCCAGTTAATCATACCAGCACTCATCACCATACTCAGGGAGGCAGACAGGCAGCTGCATTTTGATGTCATCCATGGGAACGGGTGCTTAATCACAGCAAAGGAAATTTGGGTCAGAGCTGTCACCTCACGCAGGCAGCGTTTTGGGAGCCAAGGAAGTGGCTGTACCTCTTGGCACAAATGTGGTCTGTGCTGAGCTCCTGTCTTGCTTGGCTGTGCCATATTCTCCTCTGCACCCATCATCTGAGCTGCCTGCTGGAAAACAAGGTAGAGGGAGAAGGAAGAGTCTACATGTCCAACATATTGGAAGCATCTCCTAGGAGTTGAATTTCCGAAGAATCAAGAATTTTAATTTCCAGAACCACTCTGAGGATTTAGGGTGAGGTATGTGCAGATGGAGAGTGTCTTCACAACAAGGTCTGGTGGGCTCAAGGTTGGGATTTTGTGCAGAGATGGTTTGCCAAGACAAGTAAAAGGTAGGTCCGGCACTCCTTAAAATTGGTTTGATGCAGCACAGTGAGTTTGGATGGTAGTTTGGATCAAAATGTGTTTTTCTGCTTGGATTAGTGTTTAGTTTAGGTTGGAGAGGGGAAATGGTGTACCCAAGCTCAGCATTGAAGACAGATGGGGGAGAGGAGGGTTTTCTACGGTGACCAAAGGATAGACCTTTGCAGATAAGAGCTAAAGGAATATTGCAGCCATGAAATCTGGGGAGCTAATGAAAAAATAATGAAGCAGAGAAGTTAAATAGAAATAAAATAAAGAGCCTTCCTCCCATTCTTCCCTTGGAACTTCAGGGAATTGAGAGACAGCTGGAAGAAAGCGTTATTCCCTGGGGATGTTTTTACTTCAGCTGTGACATTGTGGGCTTGGCTTTTGCCTGCTTTCAGCCCTGGCTTTCCATACATGGGACCGGTTATGGCATCTTCCAGGAGCACATTCCTCCACAAGTCTTTTGTCTTGCTTTATGAAAACACTTTTAGGAAGTTGTCCTGACTCTTGTGATTTGTGGTCTAAGCAAGAGGGTTGTCCCACTGTCTTCTCCCAGTCTTTCAGCCTGTGTGATTTCAACTCTGACTTCACTTTATTTTGCAAAACTGTGGCAAGTTTGTCCTTGTACATCTCCTTCTGCCCCTCCAGGATGGTGGGGAGTGAACGTGCTGGCGTCCTTGCTGCCCTGAAGCCTTTGCTCTGTGCCCAAGCACTGAGGACCGCATTCAGCCTCAATACTTCACATTGCATATGCTCCAAAATGAATTGAAACCAGAACAACCAAGGGACTTCAGTTCTTGCAGCCAGGCCATATTTCTTTTCTGTGGGCTTTGACAGACTCAGCAAAATGTAGAAAGTGGGTTAGTTTCAGGACTAAAAAATATCAGCTGAACCATTAGTGGGGCAGGAGCACTCAAGAGCCCTGTGTGTCATGTAATAAATGCCCCATCACTGCTGGAGGCATAGAGATAATCAGTAATATTTACCATCTATTGTTGAATGATTGTCACCACTTTTGCCTTTCCTAGTTCCTTCCCAAGCATGGTTGGAGCAGACTGTTCTTCATCCAGCTTTGTGCTGCCCCTGGCTGTGTGCGTCGGTGGGATTGGCGTGGACCCACCCAGCTTGCTGCCCTTGCTGCTTCATCCACTGGTACTACTGGGCAGGAGAAAGAACATCACCTGGCCCAGTTCTTGGTGGTGGCTGAAGTCTGCAGGGGAGGAAGGTCTGTAGGCAGCTTGGAGCTGCGGTTGTGCTCTGCAGAAGCTGGGACAGATCAGTGGTGTCAGGAGGTTTTGTTCCTCCTGTGTCTTAATCGCATCCACAATGGACGTTGTTGAGATGCCAACCTAGGAGTTGCCTCTGAGCCTGGGAGATGCCACCTTCCTGCCAGCCCTCTGCCAGTAGGAACAGCTTCCAGCTGAGGTGATTGGTGTTGAGTGCTGCTTTGGATGCTTTTGTTTATTTTTATGACGCCACTCTGCAGTCAGGTAACCTGAGCAGTTGCCTACGGCAGCTGAGCAAGAAGGCGGAAAAACTGGCTTATGGGACCTCAAGCTTGAGAAGATGCCAGGTGGTGATGCCCTGTAGTCCCTTCAAGGCACCTTGTCTACTGGGGTCCGACAAGGGCGAGCAATACATGGTAGGATCTGCCCCCTCTCATCTCCATAACAACCCTGTCCCACCCCTTTATCCATTTCCCTGTGCTCTTCTGAGCCAGGTTTGTTTCTTGTTGAATGTTTAAGGTTCCCTTTTACTCCTTTCTCCAGCCCTCTGAGGTCCCTGTGGATGGCAGCTACTAGAATACATTCAGTGGTACCCCCAGCTTGGTATCATCTACAAATTTCACAAGAGCATGCTCCTCATCTCCCCCAGATCACGGATAAGTGTGCTAAACAGGGCAGGTCCTGGGATAGACACCTTGATGCTACTCATCACTGGCCTCCAGGCAGAGTTGAGCTGTAACATAGTAGCTACAACCCTCTGAGCCCAACCATCCAACCAACTTTTTTTACCCCTCTGGTTGTCCACCCGTGAAGTTGTAGGTTGAATACAGGAGGCTTGATTTCCAAGGGGGACAGGGAGCATCCATCCTACTTTCAGCATGCACAAGTGCTTTGGATGGGGCTGTTGGGGCAGGTCTGGACCAAACCCCAGGTAGCAGCTCATCACAGAGAGACTAATTAAACTGCAAAACTCCTTCGTGCAGGAGGTTGTGGCTGCAGGACCAATTCACAGAGAGCCTTCCAGCTTGAGGGGGTTCTTGCTGCTGGGCTGGATGGGTAGCCTTGGGGTATCACTCTTAAGTATTACCACCTATTATGGAGATGTGGGCATTGGAGTGACCCAAAATAAATGCTTTATGGTCTTATTACCAATCCTGAAGACTAAGGGCAGCACCCAAGAGCAGTGAATCGGACCCAGAGGCAGTGGGGAGCAGACCCAGCAGGCTGACAGCAGGCAGGACGGTTGCTCCTCTGCAGGAGTTGTCTCCTACCTCAAGTCTGGTTGGCAGACAGGCCTGTTTCAGCATCGTTTAAAATTTTGGCATCACCTCTCTGCCTTGGTACACACTGCTAACTGCAAGCCTCGGGGTGGTGGTGCAGGGAGGATGAATACTCCCCATTTAATTGCCTTTCCCCCATGTCTGAGTCTGTGGTGCAGCGTGTAGACGGGCATCCACCCCCCTCCCTTCTCTTAGTGCCTGTTATCTCCTGGGGCCATGCTGTGTAATTTAGAAAAATATTGTAATGCAGTAATTAACGTCTGAACTTCAAGCAGGCACTGCCTTTTCACTGTCTCCTTCAGAGGAAGAGAGAGGAAAACCTTCCTGGCTGCCTTCAGATGAGTTAGGAGGGTGGTGCTGTTTGGAAAAGAAAATTGTATATTTTAATATCTTGGGGATTTCTTTAATCACTCTCACTTTTTAAAGAAACATCAGCCTTTTGAGTCAAAAAAGAATCTTTGACAGTATAATGATATACTAGGATTTTTAAGATTATTTTCCTAGTCAGAGGATGAGATAGAATTTTTCCATTATTCAGTGAGCAAAAGTAGCAAGGGGGCGGATCCTGTGACTGCACCACCCTTTTGCCCAGGTAGTTCTATGAGGCCAGATATGAATGTAGAAAATAAGTCCTGTAGGAAGAAGGGGATCTATTTCCTCATAGAATCCCCTTCTGATCCACCATCTGGTTCTTCAAAAATCAGTAAGTTTGCCTCCAGCTGGGCGGGACTGGGACAAGCTGGGAAGTGGTTTGTAGGAGGGGAAGGATGGAGGAGGGATGAGGGTTGTAGGCGTGGGAGGGAAAGGATGCCTAGGAAGGGAGGAGAAAGAGGAGACGTGGAGTCAAGGACATGGGAGTGAAGGAGAAGTGGGGAGAGCAAACAAGTCAGGAAATATCATAGGAATCCAGAAAAGGAGGGTTGAAAACATGGAAGAGCTGGGAGAAAAGACTGCTTTGGAGCAAGCAGGGTACACTGATGCATGGGGTGATGTGGGACCTTCAGAGCTGTGGCAGGAGGTGGCATGTGGGAGTAAGGGTCTGCAAAAAGGACAGGCAGGTGCATCGCTCTCTGTAGGACCATGCTCCCATCAGAAATCAGTCTCTGTGCCTCTGTGACTGCCATGCAATAAATAAATAAATAGCAACATAACATTCCTGTGCACCTAGAACCATCTCTTATATGGGCAAAAGAAATAAAGTCCTTTAATCAGCATCGTTTTGGTCAAAGCACAAGGTTAAAGTGAAGGACACCAGGTATTACTTGGGAATGGATGAGGACAGACCAAAACAAGGAGGGTAGCATGATGCTTTTGAGCCCAGCTGCTCTGTTGAGTATTTTATCTGCAGGATGGTATATTCTTGGAAAGCTGTGGGACTCGTTTATTCCCAGCATTAAAACTGTAATGACATAGTTTAAACAGGGGAGGGGAAATGCCACCTTTGTCTCTGGGACCTGTGGAGAAGGCAGAGGAAGCAATTAGGGCAGATAAAGAAATGAAGCTAGATATCATCTCTCAGGATGGTCCCTCCTTCTCGCGTGGCTTTGTTTTCCTCCTTCACCCTCTGTACCAGGCATTGTTAGTTCCCAAAAACCGTTTCAATGGGATATAAACACAACTATTTGTGTCTGCCACCATGCACTCTCTCGGAAAGCAGAGAGCATCCGGCGAACCAGGGTGGAGCCCATTGCAATCAAGTGTGATGGTCTCGCCAATGTTTCTTTCCATGTTTTGTGTTTCCCCAGGACCCTTGGGATGAGATCACATCCTCCTCTCTCAGGGTTATTATGTCTTCAGCTGGGCAGGATGAAGTCGGCAGTCTGGGTGGCTCGATCTCCCTGTGCGAGCAGACTGGGTGGCTCTGGCTCTGGCTCACCCACCTTCGGGTCCTGAAGATCCTACCTCCAGCCAGGGGATGTGTAACCACCAGACTACTGTTGGATTGTGGTGTCTGGGCTGATGAGCAACCAGATTTTCTTCATCATTGTCTCCAGTAATTGCCTCCTAATGGTTTCTATCTTTGCAGGAATCCCTTCTGCTGTTCCAGATCCAGGGAGACGGAGAGTCATTTTTCATTATTTCCCTTGTCTGCAGTGGAAAGCAGTAGGAGGAGTTTCCCATGACTGGGTGCAGGGTTTTGTTCCTCTGTCCTCAATTAAAGTCACTGTTAAATATCTCTTGAGTTGCTCAGGAGCCTGACAAGAAGGACAACTAATATTTTGGTTTACTGGATGCAACAAAAAAAACTTATCTCTTCTTATCATCCTCCCAGGGAGTCCTGGTTAAGTAATAGAAGAGTCTCCTACTCAACTGAGAGCAACACATCACTGTGAAAGGAATAGATACAACCAAACAAACTCATTCCAGTTGTTCAAAATATTAGATTATGTGTCTCCTATGGGCCCTTCCATGAACAGTGCGGGGTGGTGGCACCTTAGGCATCTTCAGTGGGTTTGAAGTCTTCACCACATCATCAGCGAGGCATAAGCAGGAGGCGATGTGGAGAGATGCACCATTGCTGGTGGATACAGCCCAACACAAACTTCCTCTCCCAACTTAGCTGGGTTTTCAGAGCCCCAAAAATAACATTTTTGAAGCACAGCAGAGTCTATGCCTTGTGCAGAGATCAACACAGGAAGTTCCATAAGGGAAAGGTTTTCCCCAAAACTTAGTGTTCAGGCAAACTCAGCATCAAATGAATGAGCAGAGAAGATGCCACTTATGCCTCTTGACTTCTGAAGAGCTGCTCTTTCCAAGTGATCACTTGTTTCTTCTCTAGGGAAAAGTCTCACCTGACTTCCCTAGCTCCCAAGGTATGCCCAGAGAGAAGACTCGGGACCAATTTACAGAGAGTGGCACTGGCACAACTTGTTGGTGTGTGCAGGATCAGCCTAGCTGACCTTGTGATGTCCCAGATCAAGGAGCTGATACTTCTGATTGGAGTAGATTGTGAAAAAACCTGAAACTGGCCTTGCTGGTGGAGAATTTCTTTATTACCCTTTTTTGTACTGTGCATTTTACCCTGTCTTGGCTGTTTTCACTGCCTTCTGACTTGTTAAAATCAGAGAAGTGGGAGTTGTAGCAATTGCTTGTAGCTCAGAGAACTGCGTGACTGTCCCCATGTAGAGCCCCTGAGCAGTCCCTTGGATCTTATCTCAGGCATCTTCCTTAAAGACTTGCAACAGTAGTTCGATAAGGGGCCACTGTAAAAGCAGAAAATTGCTGTTGAAGTCTTTCTGCAGAGAGCCTGTGAAGTGCAGCGGAACTGGCTTATGTTCCCAGGACACATCTAGCAGACCATGGGTCTTACAGGATGTTTTGGGGGTGAGACTTCCCCAGATGTGTTCAATTTGATGACCAAGAGTGCCTGCAGGTCTGTGTTGGCAGGACACCCTGCACCTTAACAGCTACACCAGTTGTAGGGGATGATCATAGAACCACAGAATCACAGAATGGTTTGGGTTGGAAAGGGCCTTTTAAAAGTTCCATAGAGTCCAACTCTCTTGCAGAGAGCGGGGACATCTTCAATTTGATCAGGTTGCTCAGAGCCCCGTCCAACCTGACCTGGAATGTTTCCAGGGATGTGGGGCCTCCACCACCTCTCCGGGCAACCTGTACCAGTGTTTCACCACCCTCAGTGTAGAAAATTTCTTCCTTCTGTCTAGTCTGAGTCACCCTTCTTTTAGTGCAAAACCATCACCCCTTGTCCTATCACTGCAGGCCCTGCTAAGAAGTCTATCCCCCATCTTTCTTATAAACCCCCTTACAAGGTTTCCATGATGATCCTGGTTGCAAAGCTGGAACAGATCTATCTTGTTGAGTACCAAGTCCACTGTGGCATTTCCTAAGGACTCTTCTGCTTAAAAGCAGGTCTGGGAAGCACCATCTCTCCTGCACCCTTTCAAGTACAGTCTGTTCATTCTGCTTAGGCTCCAAGTGGCACAAGAAGGGGTTTTTTTTTCCTTCCTCCTCATTGAAATTTGTCTCTGTTTTCACCCACTGCTTTGTTTTACACCAGAGAGATGGTTGCTACACCTGGATGAAGCATTTGCAACGTGTTGGTTCTCTGCAGTCATGGTCCATGCTCCCCAGGGCAAATGCCAGCAGGCATCTCCTCATGACCTACGTGTTAGATTAAAAACATACCTGTGGGCAGGGACCACAGAGTGGGCGTGAGGCTGGAGCTTCATGCCTGAGGCTGTCTGGGTGTCCATAAAAATTGCCAACCTGGATGGATCAACTTGAGATGCCCATCAGGGAGCCAGAGCAAGCAGCACATGGACCACAGTCAGCCCGGCTTTCACTGGGTCTAAAGACATCCCGGTCTCTCCATGGTTCTAGGGGATATTTTCAAACTGTCTGTGCCTTCATGCTGGAGTCATCACCAAAGCGTCAGAAAACACTGCATGCTAAGAGGTAGTTTGTGGCAGGCATTGCTTATACGTCATTTTGCAAACGATATCATACACAATAATTAGCATTGTGCCTTGCAGGAGAAATATTGTTGTAGTTGGAAAGGGTAATGTATGCATTGGGCTGCTCCCACCCCATCTACCAGGCAGAACTGCTGAAGAACAAAGTTAAACCTGTGCGGTTTGATGATAAGGGGTGGTGGGGCAGGTTTTCCTGTCCTGCTCATGGTGTAGGCACCCCTGAGAATACCAGGTAAGCACTTCAACTTCTCAGTAGTGCAGATGATCTCAGAAAGCAGATAATAAACCCAAATATTTGTAGGTAGTTGAATCCCAGTGGCTTAACTCTCTGGTTCGCTCCTGGGAATCTGCACTGTACGTATGTGCATCTGTTGCTGTTCTGGAGGACCAAGACAGTTCTCTCTGTAGTGAACCACAACTGCAGTTTTGGGGCTCATCTGCCCCAAAGAGCAGGTTTTGGGGCAATGGAGGCCAGGGGAGGCTGGTCCCAGTAGCATGTCACGGAAACCACTTACACTTAGGAGCCACCCTGCAAGGCACTGCAGCTCCCCCAACACATGCAGCTCTTCCAGAAGCAAACTCTACAATTTATTTTGAGTCACTTCTGAAAATATATAGCACCAAGGGCCAAACCAGGCACACTGTCCTTGCAGAGAACCTTGCCCAGTGCTCCATCTGTCAGCAGGGCACAGAAAGTTGGAAAAAGAGGAGCCTGATATCGTCCGCCAGTCTGCAAAGCTGCTAGTCCAGCACCAGAAACAAAAGTGAGAAGCCTTTCGCAACCAAGGCTGGGTATTATATGACTGGCCAGGCAGATTCTGGCATGCAGCCTCCTCTCTTAGGAAATCAAGCAGACTCTTTGTCTGCTTTCCAGCAGGAACTGCTGCTTTCATTGCCCGACTTTGCCCGATACAGGGGAAACCGGCTGGAGAGCAAAGGGAAGTTTTTCTCGCAGACATCCATAGCCTCCAGGGGATGATTACAGGTTAAACCGAGAAGCGTGTGAGTCTCAGCTCACCTGCCCTGTTGTCTGACTCGCACTCCTATTTCAGCTCCCTTGTCCGTGTTCATCAGCCGGTTTGAAACCATGTGGGAACTGAGGGAAAGGCATGGGATGGTGCCCATGGTGAGATTTGGGAAGATGCATGCAGCAGGGAGATGTAGTTATGAAGAATTAAATAAATGATAATTCCAATGTGGGAGTGCTAATTTAATAGGCATATCGTGTGTAAAGTAAATATTAATTAGATTACAAATGATGAATACAGTTTGTTGGGTTCAAGTTTATGGTCACACAAATGGACCTCATTGCTCTCTACAACTCCCTGAAACGAGGTTGTGGAGAGGAGGGAACTGGGCTCTTCTCCCAAGTGACAAGGGACAGGACAAGAGGGGATGGCCTCAAGCTCTGCCAGTGGAGGTTTAGGCTGAACATTAGGAAAAAAATTTTCACAGAAAGGGTCATTGGGCAGTGGCAGAGGCTGCCCAGGGAGGTGGTTGATTCACCTCCCCTGGAGGAGTTTAAGGGATGAGTGGACAAGGTGCTGAGGGGCGTGGTTTAGTGTTTGATAGGAATGGTTGGAGTCGATGATCTGATGGGTCTTTTCCAACCTGGTGATTCTATGATTTTAAGCATCAGTACTTCACAGCTGTGTTTTCCCTGGAGGTCTTGAAGCATTTGCACCATTTTTGCTTGCAGTGCCATCAGGGCTGACTTGGGGGATCAAAGAGCTTTGGGAAACACTGTGCTTTTCCTGAAGAAACCACCTTTTGGGTAGCCAGTGCACACAGGACAGGGAGTAGCAATGGGTGGGTGGGTGGATGTGAAGCATCCTTCTATAAATGTATGCACGATGTCATCAGTCGGTGAGGCCATTGATGGCAGGAACCCAGGCAGCATGATCCTTGCAGTGCAACTCCTGCCATCTGCCTGCAGCAACAGTTTGTTGTTTGCCTCTGTCAAGCAGGGGGGAGAGAGCTGAGAGCCTTAGTCTTCTATCCCTGCATACAAAGGGTGAGCAGCAGATAGCTATTGCTTGCACCCCACGAAAGCTCCAGAGCCCTATGACAGCTTGCAAGAAAGATAATTCCAATCAGGAATAGGCAGAGAAATAAGGATGTCTTTCTGTTACATATGTGGGTTTGGTGGGCAGGCTGTGGGCTTCCCCAACTCACATATACATGCAGAAGTTGAGCTGTGGCCCTGGAAACTGGTATCTCTTGATACCTCAATGGAGCAGTGGAGCACATGGTTCCTGGATGGACAAGGTGGAGCATCTGCATTCTCTTTTTTCTGTCAAGTCATGTCTGATGAGCTCCAGGAGGACAATGTGAATGTAGAAGGTGCCTGCCCAGGTCTGGGGCTATGATGCAGTCTCCATTTCATCATAAGTAGGTGAGACTGTTCCTCATGAGCCAAATACCCGAGCAGCCTTTGACAATCATTGACATATTCATCCTTACAAGCACCTTTTGAGGTAGGGAAGCATGTCCCAGCTCTGCAGACGGGAATCTGGGGCAAGGAAAGCCCAAGCGAAGTTACAGCCTTCCCCTGACCATGTATCCCTAGCAGAAAGCAGGATCAACAATGAGATTATGGCAGATGAAGAGCTGGAATTGGACCACTGTAGGTCTTTCCTAATCAGTCCTAACCACTTTTCTTGCTTTAATTTCCACATTATGTTCTTTATTAAAGAATAGCAAAAATAGGCAAGATTAATATGTGTTTTCTTGCAGCCCTGCCTCACGCCATGCTCGCGAGCTAAATACCTCAGGAGTGATTTTTTGGACTACTGCCTGTTTATATTTGTCCCTAATTGTTGCGTTTTTTTCTTTGTTGTTCTTGGGTTTAAAATAATCTCATGTTTTTTTGCGAAGAATCTGTGAACTGTTTGTGAGAACTTATCTCAGAGCATTCTACTTGGGCTTAACTAATATTTTCCAAACAACTCAACAGAAAGATAAACTGGAGGAAACTGCTGCATGCCTTCAAAACCCTGGCTGAACCTTTGGCTAATGGGAGATAAAAACTGATGGACCGCATGCTTGTTGGGGTGCTGTAAACATCTTCAAAGCCAACAAACTGTTGTCTGCTGAAAACAGAAGATGGTGAAGACAAAACTTAGAGAGCAATTATAGTTCCTTGAATTACCTCTTTTATTCCTAGCTGCTTTCCAACAGTTGTGGAGCTGCTAAACAAATAGTCTTTTATTTAGAAAGGAGAGGAAACATGAAAAAATGAGAATGGGAAGGAGAGATGATAAGGCTGAGAACCAGAACAGTGATTTTATCTAAAGGATGTGACTTTGGAGCACGTTTAGTTTCACTGAGCAGTTTTTATATGGGCAGTTTTAATTAGTCCAAGCACTTTTCCAAAGTTTGCTTCTCCCTGATGAATTTCAGATTTGAAGGAAGCCAGCTTCACTAGTTTTTCTCCTTTTTCTGAGTCTTTAGTGCATGCTCGCAGCTCCCCAGTTAGCTTTGGCTTGTTCAGCCCAAGGTGATAGAATGGAAGTGGCCATAGCTTCAAGCATTGCCAGCACTTGTTATTTTCAGCTACCTCATGGTACAGTGTTTTTCACGATGTTCTAAGAAATTTTGTTCATTGATTGAGAATCTCAGTATTTTATCTACTTGAAAAACAATTGAAAAATCTGTGCTTTCTTTTTTCTTATTAGCAAAATACCTTAAGTGGTATCTTTGTGTGCATGACAAAGTCATAAAGATAGAAACAAAAAAAATGTGTATTTTTTATTCAGTTTTGAGGGTACTTGCACACAAGGTTTGTGTGGTGAGATGCATTAGGCTCCTATACTTTTCCATTGCCAGGTAGAGCTTGGAAGTTGCTCATGCTTACAAGATCGTGTTTGTAATGCAAAAGTTCATGGAGAACAGAGCAACGTTGACATTGATGCACATAGGACAACATAGTTTTACTGCAACCCACTGCACTCTATATAATCAATCTAAAAGAAGCCATACTTAATTACAGTGTATTGGATGTAACACTTTTCCATCAGGTAACTTTGTGGCTGTTGGAAGTGTCCCCAAGGGGATGGAGAGGTTCAGTGGTGGGTGGCTGCTTCTTGGGGTGAGTCCTTCCCTTCCAAACAGCTACTCCCAGGGCTGTGCTTCTCATAGGTTGTTGTCTGGCGGTTGTATTTAATCACTGTATGTGAGTGCAATTCTCATTGCCTGCCATCAGATAAAAAAGGCAATGTAAGCTAAAAAAAAATTTATTTTGAAAGTTACTAGTCTAAATTCTCTACTTTCTGCCCTGCTTGCTTTCTCTCAGCAGTGGATACACTGATGGTGCACTTTACCCTGCATTTTGTCACTGTGTATCTTAAATTTTTGTGTTGGTAATCTTTTTCCTACCCCCTTTCTGTCCTTTCCTCCTCGAAGTGGCAAAAACCAAGCTGGATGAAGAGATGGAAGGAAGGTTGTAAGGGAGGAGGAAGTCATGCACTTCTCACTACCACTCTCTTCTCTCTTTTGCAGTTGTTGCAATCTCAGGATGTGAAGGAAGACGCTGTGCTTTGCTGCTCCATGGAGGTAAGGAAGCACCTGCACAACCCGCCCTGGTCCTCACTGCTTTGCTCTTCCTACCCTTGGCAACACCCATGTCAAGTAACTATTAGATGTTTCCCAACCCAAACAGCGTTGTTGCCTCTTTGCATTATAGAATTGTAGCATGGTTTGAATTGGAAGGGAGTCTATAAAGTTCTTATTGAGTCTAACACCCCTGCCATGAACAGGGGCATCTTCCATTCAGTCTGGTTGCTCAGAGCTCCATCTAACCTGACCTGGAAGGGTTCCAGGGATGGGGCATCCACCACCTCAATGTAAAAAATTTCTCCCTTCTACCTTAGAATACCATAGAATACCATAGAATAACCAGGTTAGAAGAGACCCACTGGATCATCGAGTCCAACCATTCCTACTAAACACTAACCCATGCCCCTCAGCAACTCGTCCACCTGTGCCTTAAACATTGTGGCAGTAGGGGGACGCCTAGGACTAAGTGGTCACGAGATGATGGGGTAGGCGAAGTGAAGAGGGTGCTAAGCAGGACAGTAGCATTAAATTTCCAGAGGGCAGACTTCAAACTCTTTAGAAGGCTGGTTGGCAAAGTCTCCTGGGAGACAGTCCTTAAGGGCAAGGGAGCCCATGAGGGCTGGGAGCTCTTCAAAAAGGAAATCCTAGCAGCTCAGGAGAAAGCCATCCCCGTGT
>WAAB01013449.1:9879-21501 GCA_013389865.1 Piaya cayana | reverse complement strand
CAACACGGGTTTACAAAAGGCAGCTCTTGCCAAACTAACCTGATCGCCTCCTATGACAAAGTGACTCGGCTGCTGGACAAGGGAAACTTCTCCCAGTCTGTAGCTGCTCAGAGTTGTGCCCCAAGTGCAGGACCAGGCATTTGGCCTTGCTAAACCTCCTGCCATTGGTCTCTGCCCAGCAATCCAGCCTGTTCAGATCCCTTTGGAGCCTCCCGACCCTCCAGCAGATCCACACTTCCACCCAGCAGACAGAGCAGCTTTAATCTGCTGGGTGGCCACCGTGGTCTTTGGTGTCTTTTGTCTAGTTTCTAGGTCCTCTCTGCACCCTGTCTGCTCGAACTGCCACTCAAACTGCCCCACACCTCTTTGCCACCTCCAGGTCTTGTCTGAGTCTCCCCTACTTTAATTTAAAACCATCACCCCTTGTCCTGTTGCCACATGCCCTGCTAAAAAGTCTGTCTCCACCTTTCTTATAAGCCTTCTTAAGTACTGAAAGACCAGAATAAGGTCTCCTTGGAGCCTTATCGTCTCCAGGCTGGAGAACTCCAACTCTCCCAGCCTGTCCTAATAGGATAGGTGTCCCAGTCCCCTGATCATTTTTGTGGCCTCCTCTGGACTCACTCCTATAGGTCCATGTCTTTCCAGAGCTGGATACTGTACTACAGGCAGGGTGTCACCAGAGCAGAGTAGATAAAAGACATCATTCTGAGATGAGAGATGACCCTTCAGACTCTGTCACTGGACTATTGATGCGTGGAAATGGATGCAAAAAAGTTAGGGAGCCGGGTTTACATCACAAAGTGATATCAACCTGCTTCCATCAAATATCACCCCAAATTTACTTTTTAAGCACAAAAACATCTGTGTTGGAACAAGACCTGCCCCGTGGCTTACATAGAGAGGTTTGCTGTGCTCAGCCTCAGCGTTGCAGAGAAATACTGCCACAAATATAGTGGTTTTTCATTATATTTGCTTTTAGAAAGTGATTGGCCCGTGGGGATGGATGCTTTCCTCACAGAAAGCAATTCAAATTGCATCCTGAATGGCTGAAATTTAGCAAAGCAGCAGGCAACCGAGGAGGAGGGTTTGAATTTTTAAGGTTAGGACTTCAGGGAGGTCTGCATTCAAGACCCGCAAGCCTTCTGTGATGCTGAACTCATTCCTGTCCACTCTAAGCTTGGATCTTCTCCTCTGTGGGATCACCTAGGGCTTGTGCTGCTCCATGGAGGCTCTCCAAGGAGTAGTTGTTTTACAAGACCCTTGGTTTTCCTCAGGGAAGTGGCATGTTGGGTATAAATTCAGATCTTGTCAGGTCAGGATTTGTTATGCATACAGGAGGGCTCTGCTTATTTCGATTAATGACTGGGAGTCACTGACAGCTGTGAATAAGTGAGTAAATGAAGGGCCAGGTACAAGGCAGGAATACCACATCACAGCCTGCACTTTGTTTTGACAATAGCATGATTTTTAGGTGGGATCTTTTCTTTTTCCCAAAAGCAATCCAGCATTGCCGCCTTTGAAGTCAGTGGGATCTGAACCATTCTCTCCTCCAGCAATCCAGCACGGATGCTTTTGAAAACCTCACCCTTCATGATCAGCTCTTGGAGCCTGCTGCCTGGTGGTTTTGGTTTTCAAAAGCCTTTAACCTTGCCTGCCTGCCCCACCACATCGAGCAGGGGAGGACTGGAAGGGTGGTGTCTATAAAAGCCAGAGGGATGTTTTAATACTGAGCGAGTCCAGAGAAGAGCAATGGAACTGGGGAAGGGGCTGGAGAACAGGCCTTATGAGGAACAGCTGAGAGAGCTGGGGGTGCTTAGCCTGGAGAAGAGGAGGCTGAGGGGAGACCTCATTGCTCTATACAACTACCTGAGGGGAGGTTGTGGAGAGGAGGGAGCTGGTCTCTTCTCCCAAGTGACAGGGGACAGGTTCCACTAGGGGAGGTTCAGGCTGGACATTAGGAAAAAAATTTCATGGAAAGGATCATTGGACACTGTCAGAGGCTGCCCAGGGAGGTGGTTGAGTCACCTTCCCTGGAGGTGTTTAACAGATGGGTGGATGAGGTGCTGAGGGACATGGTTTAGTGTTTGGACTCATTGATCTGGTTTGTCTATTCCAACCTGGTTATTCTATGATTCTATGAATAATTCTGTGAATAATAGAATCATAGAATTATCTCAGTTTGGAAGGGGGCTCATAAGGATCAATATGCTGCAGTTGACCCCTTCTTCTCCTGACAGCTGCAGAGCACCGGCCGGCTGCTGGAGGAGCAGCTGCCCGAGATGATGACAGAGCTGTTGGCGATAGCACGCGACAAGATGCTGTGTCCCTCCGAGTCCATGCTGACGCGCTCCTTGCTGCTGGAGGTCATTGAGCTGCATGCCAACAACTGGAACCCCCTGACACCCACCATCACGCAGTACTACAACAAGACCATCCAAAAACTGACAGCTTGAGAGCAGGGCAAGGTGGGGTGGGAAGGGACGAGAAGAAGACATGCACCTTGACAGGATCCGGCAAGCGCTTTTCCAATTTAAATCCCCCAGCAGACCAAACCCCAGCATGCTCAAGAATATGTTTGTGGGGTGGGGAGGGAGAAGCATGTTTCTTTTTCTGCCGCGTCGCCAAGTGCCACCCCTCTTCCCTGCTGTGGTTTTGTTTTAGGGGTTTCTTTTTCTGAACTCATTGCTCAAGCGGCAGCAACGCATCCTGCCGGGTTATTGTTTGGCTTTCGAAAGAAGACGAAGNAAAAAAAAAAAAAAAAAAACAGTCCAAGTGGGGGCTAGTATTGTTTTCACATCATCCTCCTGCTTTGCCCCAGCCAACTGGCAGGAGACAGCAGGCAGCAGATGTCTCGGGATGACAAAGCCAGACACACACTACACCAGACGCTCATAACTGATGGCTTTTGTCGAGCAGGGCTTGTGTTAGGGTGGTTTTTTTGTCCTCACCCCTCCTCTTGTCTTCGACTTTCTGTGTGTCCCTCCCTACTTGCCACCCCTTCTAAAGCAAATCGGAGAGAGGGACGACTTTCTTATTTGCACTGGGTTTTCATTTTCTCGGGCGTTTGTATTTTCTTCTTATTTTATTTTATTGTTGGACAGACAATTGCGAGCAGCTCGGAGAAAGTAACTTCTTCCCATGGGCTGACTAATGGTTTATGTGAAGATGCTGAAGCAGGAGGATTATTTTAAAGGAGTCCAAAAGCCACTGCAGAGTTAATGTAGCCACCATCATCTTGCCAGTAACCTTCTCAGTGGGTTGAGAAGCTTGTCCTCTGAGCTGTTCGTTCTAAAACACTGGGGATTCTGCAGCTTTTGCTGTTCAAGTTGCTGTTATCCCTCAGCCACTGTAACTTGGGGGGTTTTTTTGTTATGATCTTTTTTGTTTCCATTGAAGGAGTGCTTTACTGTAATTACTGTCATGGTTGTAATTATACATTTAAATCCAGGCCTGTTAAATCTGGGCCTAATAATGTAGAAGGTGAGGGAGAAATGAAGGTTTGATGTTCTTCTTTGGAGATTAGTAAAGAGAAGAAAAGATGTGCATAGCAAAGAAGAGTTAAAAAGAAGATGAAAAAGTAGAAAAAGCCAAAAATAGAGGTTTTGAGCCTGGCTTCTAACTAGCTGAATTTGCTATTCAGTGTTTCTAGGTGCGTGGTGTACAAGAGCAGCTCTGTCCTGTGGCTGGTGTAAGTGGCACCATGTCCTTGAGGGATGGGTGAAGTGCTTGGAGGGAGAGAGTTTAATTGGGGATCCCTGGGTTGCTCCAGGATCCTTGGGTTGCTCCATGCGGAGCATTCCAAGGGAAAAGTTGTCTGCAGGAATGTCATGGCAAGATGCCTCCTGGACAAGGAGGTGCCCAGAGGGTGAGGAAGCTGGTATAGAGGGACACGTCTTGCCATTGCATCACTTCCAGAATCAGGAACAAGACTTGGTGGTCTCCTTATTTGCTTGTCCAGCAATGCTTTGACTTAATGAATCACTTCAGGTGTTCATTTCATTGAAACCTAATGTGTATGTGAGCTGCCCTGTCCTGTCTGCACAGTGGACGAGGAGTGAAAGAAGGCATGATGCTGGCAGCCTGGCCCATTTTCTTCCCATTATTCAATTTGTTTCCCTTTCCCAGTGATAAGAAGAGAATTTATGCCATGGCACCAGCACACACAGACCCTGGTCCAGGCAGGCTGGGTCTGAACTCAGCAGCTCAAACCCATTTTTCCAGGCAAGATGTTGAATTTCTGGTGGCTTGAAGAGAAGAGAGAGTTCATCCTGACCTCTTTGGATGTGCGGTATGTTCTCGGGTGCCTTATTGAACGTGTTGATCTGTCTGCGATGGGGAAGAAACTTTTGCTGCAAATCTTAAAGGGCAGAGATTTTCAGCAGAAAATGCTTTGCAGAAGGCAAGAGTCCTGAAGCTGCGGTTCAGTATTATTTGAATTCTCATCTGTTTCCTAGTCCACACATGGAGCAAGAGGAGAGAGCTGGTAACAGGAGCTTTAATTTTCCTGTACTCAGAAAGCAGCAAAGCTATTGCTGGATGCTCTGGACTTGTCTGGAAAAAAACTAATTTCTTCTTCATGGATTTGAGCTCAGGAGCTTTGCATGGTGACGGTGCCTTGCATTCAGCCAGCTTCATTAGTGGCAATAGGATTTGATAGTATTAATGAGCAACTGAACTTGATTAAAGCAGCAAAGCTCACCACTTACAAGACTAAGGGTTTTACCCATTGCTCTTGGCTTTTCGCACTCCCTGATTTCTCAAGGAGTGGAGAAGAAGGGGATTAAACACCTATCACAGCACACCCAGGCACACCATCAGTCTCCTGGGAGAAGACCTAGTTTTGTCTTGGTTTTGTTTTTTTTTCCCAAAGAACATAGAAGTCCTAAAATGAGGGCTCAGCCTGATGGGTCAAGGTGCCAGGGATCCTGCTGGCAGTGATCCATACCACCACTCCAGTCCCTGCAGCCTCTCCCGTCCCCTTCCCCCAGAATTTGTTCTTGGGATGTAGAAAAAAAAAAAAAAATAAAAAAAAAAAAAAAAAGAAAAAAAACAAAAAAAAGAAAAAACAAAAAAAAACACTTGGAGAATTGGAGATTTTGCTTCTAAAAAGCTGAGTTTGCACCTGTCAGTGCATCAGGAGGCGTTTAGAGGCAAGTGGAAGCCACATAGCAGTGTTTCTGCTTAAATGTTTCCATACCCCTGTCTGGGGGTTTATTCAATTTTCCCATTGGGGTGTAATCCTGCAACCCCACTGACCAGGCTTGGTCCATGACTTTCTCCTCCGACACTGGGATTTCTCCCACTGAAGAACTTCTATGTGAAATCCATTGGTTTTTAATGTCTTGACATTTATCTCTGCTATTATTGTACATTCATCCAGCCATTAACCACTTTGGTATGTTGGTCGCTCTGTTGATAAGTGAAAATCATAATGTTGACCAAAAATGAGGGGGGTTTTAATCCGAAATCATGTGCTGCCAATGTTACCTTCCTGAAATCCATCAGAAGGAAGGCAGTGGGCATGTGGCATCAATAACCATGGTACCGTGTTCAGACAAGGAGTACCACTATGTCATTTGATGGGGATGGGGATCAGCATTGGGAAGTGTTTGGGATTCCTAATGAGAGCACCATGGGATGTTATTGAGTATTTCCTTCTCTGTGTTTTGGCTTTCCTTAGAAGTGGTCGCCAAAGCTTGTGATTCTGCATTTTCAAAATTACAAAGCCACTGGTTCTGTCTCCCCAGATCAGCCGGGTTCAGTCTTTGCTGCTTAATAAAAGTATCTGTGTGGGGGCTTAATACTTTTTTCCCCATACAGCTTCATCAGCAAAGGACAAAATAACCTCCTCAGGCCAAATATATGTGGGGCCAAATCTCGGGCAAGTGTCAAGGCAAGTGACTGAATCATCTGCAGAGGAGCAGTGCTGAGCACCATCACATCACCAGCCCCCTTCCAATGCAGAGTAGGTTTGCCAGCTCCTTGCCAGACTCCACAGCATCTAATCCACCTTGTTCCTGGTAAATTATTTCCAAACCGAAGAGTTTTGCTACCTGCCAAGTGATTTGCTTGGTTTCCCCAAGAGGCAATTCGCCTGTGTTTGGAGAAATCTCATATATATGGAGGTGAAATAAAAGGGGGGGAAAAGGGAAAAATAAATTATTTGCTTAGTTCTCCCTTTCCCCCAAAAGGCAGTAATTAGTATCTATTCTTGGCATGATTGATGGCATTGAAGGAAAACTTGTCAGAATAACTTACGATTTATTTTCATTTTTGTAACATCCCTCACTTGGAAGTCTCTCAAAATCTTAAATAATTTTTTTTTTAATGTCCCTGCTGGGTATTTTATGGCTTTACACTAATTTTGCTCTTCTTGGTGTTAGCTGTTAGCCAGTCCTGGTGATACTTTCAGTATTTTTTGGGAGAAATGACACTAAGGGTTGCAAAGTCCACTGTTGATAGCCAACAGAGCTGTGGTGTCTTGCAGAACACGGAGTTAACACTAGCAATTCATGATTATTTTTTAATGTATTTATTTGCATTTGAAAAAGTGACATTTTTAATTTAATCATATTTGTTAAACTAAGCGCTTTAAAAAATAAAAACAAAAAAAAAGGAAAAAGGTTTTGGGGAGAGTAAAGGCTAGATATTCATACTAGAGAAAACACAAACTCATTTTCAGCGTTTCAGAGACTGTTAAAACAAGAGAGCTAATAACTCTTTGTGGCAATTCAGTCTTTGTTTATAGAACATCCAGACCCACTGTATGCTATAAAATGCATCGTCTAAATAATAAATGTTTAAAGCTTGACATTTCCCCATCTCTTTGTGGGTTTGCGCTGCCACTTGTGATGGTTGGGAGAGACCTTCCCTTTGTTTAGGTTGGAAGGGAAGGAAGATATGAAGTGGGGAAGTAGCCCTAATGGTGTCTCTGCTTGGAAATACGACAGAAGGCCTGATCCTTTCCTCTCTGGGGTTGGCACCAGATTGGAACCTGCATTGTGCTGCATCGCCAATTGGGGTTGGTCCTTCTCCCCATCATTTCTTGTAGGGGAAAGGATGAAGCCCATGGGAGCAGTATGAAGGGTTTGGAGGTCCATGGGTGATGGATCGGATCCCTTTCCCAGCCCTTCTACCACAGCCAACAACTCCCTGGCCTCTGTCCCCAAAGAACGCCCCATTTATTTGTGCCCTACCTCATCTGGACTTAGGGGTCTGTGTTTGGACCCATCATTTATCACAACCCCTTGACAGAACACTACGTTGCACAGCAGCACCAATGGCTCAAAAACCACTTCTGCCTTTCACTCGATTCAAACTCCTGTTAAAAAAATTAAAAGCTTTTTTTTTCTAAGAAGTCTCCTCTGGATAACCCTTCACTAGTCCAAACCAATTAATTTTTGCTTAATTGAAGTGCATGCATTGGCCCAGGAAGCCTCACGGGCCACTGGAGGTGAGTGGTTTCTGCCCATGCGTCATCGGGCTCCAACCAGAAGATTGGAGCTTAAATGTTTTTTGCTTTTGAAGAATTATTCTTGCAAAATGCCGTATGTGACCATGTGTGTGCACTCAGAGCTGACAGAAACACAGCCAAGCTGCAAAATAAAAGATGGAAGGGAGATAGAAGAAGGTGGGTCTGTGGACTGCTGGTGCTGATTAGAGGCTCAGCTTATTGCTGTAAGGCTGTGAGGAAATAAAAAAAGGGGTTAAAATGAGGTGTCATTCACTTGCAATCAGTGCAAGTCACCCAGTATTCCAGGCAAGCCAGTATTTGCTTAGGAAAAGAGGTTCGCGTTTGTTACATGCTTCTTGACTTGTGCCACTGGCTTTGAGGGTTGTCTCCACTTTCATCTCCCAAAGGCCAGGTAGGAACCCTAAAGTCCACTCAAATTTACCCTTGGCACCAGCACTGGGACTTGTCTGGGACATATTCACATCCAGTGAAGATCTGCAGCTCTGGTACGTGGCTGGATGACACACAGGAGGGTTTTTCCTTACCTGTGACAGGTCCAGACTGCAGGAGAAGCAGGAGGATTGAAGAGATGTTATCAGTGCAGGGAACAGTAAATTATCAGAATTTCCTTTGGATTTTATCCCATGGACAAAGAAGTGTCAGTTACAGAAGATTTGTTTGTGGGACCTGGAGGACACCCAGCTCAGCTTATGCCTGGCCACAGCATGTCAAGCTGATGTGACTCATGACCCACCTACATGTGGTGCCCCAGCTCCAGCTTCTGCCCAGGGAGTTGCAATCCTCTGATGCCAGAGCACAGGGTGATGTGCCAAGAAAGCCCAGGTTCCTGCAGAGCTCACTATTATTTTCAACAGCAAGATGCATGTTCCTCATCTCTGTGCACAAAACAACTGAAAGAACTTCTCTCTGGTGCATGCATGAAGCAAAAGCTAACAGGATCACAGTATCACTAGGTTGGAAAAGATCTCCAGCATCATTGACTCCAACCATTCCTATCAACCATTAAGCCATGTCCCTCAGCACCTTACCCACCTGTCCCTTAAAATCCCCAGGGAAGGTGAATCAACACCCTCCCTGGGCAGCCTCTGCCAGTGCCCAATGACCCTTTCTGTCAAAAAAATTTTTCTTGATGTCAAGCCGGAATCTCCCCTGGTGGAGCTTGAGGCCATTCCCTCTCATCCTGTCACTTGTGAGAAGAGCCCAGCTCCCTCCTCTCCACAATCTCCCCTCAGGTAGTTGTAAAGAGCAATGAGGTCTCCCCTCAGCCTCCTTTTCTCCAGGCTGATCCAAGCCAAGGTGCCATTGGCCTTCTTGGCCACCTGGGCCACAGCTGGCTCACTGCATTCAATCTGTTCATCCAGGTCATCCAGATCTCTCTCTTGGACTGGGAACCCTGGGGACCCCACCAGTCCCCCCAGGTATCTCTGAGGTAAAACCCAGGAGGATGCCACAGGACATGTGTTTTGCCCAGTGCCCCCCACAGAGGCATGGGCATGATCTCCATAACTACTCATTAAAGACTTTGCACAGGTCCTGGACATCTAGGATTTTCATTTAGCACCTTGTTAAATGAAGGTTCATTTAGTACCTTTCATTTAGCACCTCTCATGCACGTGCAGGTGGTCACTGCTGTCCAATTCCTCAGCCAGCTGTACTCACTGCATCTCTCCTAGTTGCAAGGCATTGACCTGCCTTCAAGGACCTGGTTTCTCCTTACAGCTCCATCAACAACCATCGTGGCGTCTCCAGCAGCACCAGCAGAGTCTGTGCAGCTCCCTTCCTTCCTTGGCTGTGAGGCCAACACGTTCATGTCATGTATTTGGACATCTCCGAGTGCCACATGTGGAAAGCGGCATTAAACACCAACACATTTCCCTCCAGCAGGGCTGGCAGAGGAGGCACAGGGGCTGAGGCAAACCCATGACCATGTAACGCATGGTGGAGGTGATTGCTCCCATAAGACCTTCACTGCCTCCCAGCATCACTTTCTCAAAGTGGAAACATTTCACGGCAAAGCTCGATGAGAAGTTATTGAAAAGGTCTGTGCTAATGAAGTCCAAACACTTTGTTTAAATGTTATTGCTACAGCAACATAACATACATTGAAACAAAATGCTTTGTTTGGTGAAAAGCTCAGGCAATTCAGGACAGAATGGAATTTTGAAATCTCGGTGTTTCTCTTGAGAGAGGGACTTTGCATTTTTTCCCCATTAACAGCATGGCATGGCTACGGCTGGCTCTGATCCAGCATGAGATGAGGCATTGACTTAGCATCCCGTCCACCAAGGCAACGCCACTTACCCCCTTCAAAGGCTGCAGCTCCAAGGGTAGCGATACCTTTACCTGGGGTGGAAGAAGCCAAACTCCTGTTTTGGTGGCCTGTCCTGGGACCATCCATCCTTGAGGCCCTGTGCTTATGTTTAACAAGAAGGATAACCAGAGCAAATCTCCAAGAGATACAGTCAATGTTTGTATCCCTGAAAATGTTTGAGTCATTAAACTGTAGCTCAAGAATGTGATGTTTTTTCATAGAATCATTAAGGTTGGAAAAGACCTCTGAGATCATCAAATCCAACCATTTTGCAGAAATCTGGTAATTCAGAGAAGTTCTGAGGAGTGGAACAGATATAAAGCAAGGCTCAGTAGTCATGTTTAGATAGCCGCTTGAGTGTCTGGCTTTATACTTAATGATCACAGCACAGAATTCTAAAAGAAGAGGCCATATATTGTTGCATGTTATTGTTTTAGTGTCATTATGATTCTTATTGCATCCAAAGCAACAATCATTTAAGCTACAAGTCTTCTTGCAAATACAGCAGCAATGCTGTTACTATGGTATTATTTGGTTTACAGTTGGACTTGATGCTCTTAAAGGTCTTTCCCATCCTAAATAATTCTATGAGTTTGATTCAATATATTAAGCATGAACTCACTTTGCCACTTAGGATTTACCTTTATTACCCTTTTTGCCACTGCCATAAGCATTTGAAAACTCCATTATTCAGCAGTAGAAGTGGAACTGCTGGGAAAGGAGAACATCGCAGCTGCAAGTTTGCTGTGTTTGGGAAAGAACAAGCAAACCTACATGGGGTTTCTTTACTTGCTGCTGCATGTGCTTTTGACAGCTGCAACGAACTTACAGAAATATTCCTGCATCTTGAAAGCTTCAGACCTGCAGCAATGCCCATCCATCTGCTCAAAAACCTGGTGTTTACTGCAGGAGGTTTTCTCATTTAATATATCTTGGTGGTCCTGGAAACCCAGGGACCATCTCTGCTCTCAACTTGGCTGCTCCCAATAATATAAACTCTTTCAAAATAAACTCTTTCCAAAGCTGGTATGGATGCTCACAAATTGCAATTTGATGGAACAAGCCAAATCCTGACTCCTGCGCATGCACAGGTCTGACTGTAGGTCAGGGTGGTTCACTGGGAGGTTTAGGGATGAGTCCCTGGAAGGGGTAACTTTGGAAGAGAGAATTGGTTGCTTTTATCCCTCAGTTACCAGCAGGGAATTGTCTTACTTGCTGTAAAACTCTCCTCCCATGCAGCTGATGTGCCAACAGAAATTATGAGAAGCACCCAGGAGTAACTAGAAATAACACAACAAATCAGTTCCTACTGGGTCAGCTCTTCAGTGGCAGATGACACAAACCAGGTTATTGTTTCCCCCTGTACTATCATCAAAATTACCCAAAGCAACATCTGGTACTTGTCCAGAAAGAGACTGAACAGAGGATTTATGTATTTCTTAATTTATAGCCCTATGCAAACATCCAGGAACAACCTCATCATCCATCACAAGACATTCTGGGGAGGCAAAGGGCAACCTGCCCTCTACCACTGGAGATTTTATGAGCAGGTTGGACCGACTCCCCCAGGAAGGTTGCGGGTGCAGATGGCCCAGCTTTGCTGCAGGAGGATTGATGGGGCAATGACGCATGTTGTGAGCAATGCTGCTTGGTAGACCCTGTCATCTACCCATGTAAGTACAAAGATTAGGTGTGGAGACACTCTCCTGGGTGGAAAACTGGTTGGCTGACTGGTTCCAGAGAGGTGGGAAATGGTATTAACTCCAGCTGGAGGCCAGTTCCAAGTGGTGTCCCCAGGGCTCAGTGCTGGGTCCAGCCCTGTTCAATGTCTTCATCA
>WAAB01013448.1:0-11431 GCA_013389865.1 Piaya cayana | reverse complement strand
GCTCTTTGACTTGGCTTTCCATGCATAAACTTTTGATATCTATAATCCTTTAATTCTTCATTATCTTCTGACTCTCGTTGTGTGTGATTATCATCAAAAGAAGAAAAGATGAGAGAGAATGCCTAAGTAAGTATGAAAGATTAAATATCATAGCAAAGTGCTGGTTCCAGTTACTTTGGTAATGAATAAATAAAAAAAAGATAGTTTATTTTCTTCTTTCTGTATATTTAACCTTTAAAATTCAAAATGCTTTGTAAAGGAAATAGAATATTAATCCATAGACTACGAGAAACAGCCAGATTCATATACTTTTCATATCCTTGCATTATGTAATTTTTTGTGTGTGATTGCTCACACTCCCTGAAACCTGCCTACACCTCTTAAAATCAACATCACTCAGCTTGCAAACAGCATAGACTAACAACAGCAGCAGAAGACCAGCTGTGGAAAACTTCTTCATTGATGTCAACTAAGTTGTTACATACTGTGAATGAAATCACTCCTGCCTTACAGCAACCGGAAAAGAAGATCAGATCTACAAACATCTCAGGAAACTTTGTGTGATGCAGAAGGCCTGAGAGAGTTGTGTTTCCATAGAAACCACAATGTTTTTTCTGGGTTTTAAGATATTCCTCCTTTGCCTCATGAGTCCATTTGTCATAGCCTACCTCATCTGCCCCAGTACTAGGATACACTACCCCAACATCCACAAATAACAAATATGGCAATCAGATCAGGAGCTTCTCATCTTGTTCATGACAAATTTACAAGCCACTGCTATCCTTGCAACCAGAGAGACTGACCTTTGGATCATACTTACAATAGAGGAGATGGACATCAGCAAAAGTAAGAGCTTGAATAGTAGACCACACAAGTTGGATGATAAACTGAAATAACTAACAGCTCTTCCTTTCATGGACAACAGACATGAAAATGACCCCTGCCCAGGCTAAAAAAAACCCCAGAATAATAAAATCCCTGGCACCATGGCAGACCTGGAAAATAAGATTTCAGATTGTGCATTGCAGAAAGGCAGGTTTTGGTCATTTGGATTATTGTTAATTTATGTACTTGCTTTAAAAAGCACATAGCCTGCAAAGGTGTTAATTCAATATAACACGTTCTGTCTCATGAGATTTATTTAAGTGAAAATGTCATGCTGGTTACATTTAAAATAAGAGCTAATTGCAACTGCTATTTTTTTAATTTGTCAGATCACTGTGAATTTATCACAACTACAAACCAATGTAAAATATACTGTTACATTTCTGTATTTTCAAGTGTCAAGGCTCATTAGGACCTATGAATACAGGAAGACATACCTTCTTATTATCCTACAGAGAAAATATATGTGCAGTAAAACTAAACAGAGAATCCAACCACCACCCATGAATGCTTTGAATTTTGAAATGGAGCGTATCTGTGCTCTGGCCCAAAAAGAAGGTCAAGATTGCAATCATGGAGAAAATCCATCTGGGGATTTTGAAAAAGTTAAAGTGACTTCTTTTCCCCCTGAATAGTTCACACTGTTTAGGCAGAAGATATTGGGAGTGTTGAGGGCTGACAGGCAATAATTCCAGTTTTGTGCATTCAAAAAGGAGTCTCACCATTCAGGAAGAGTCACCTTTCATTCCCAACGGAGTTAACGGAGAGAAAATGGCAATTCAGTCATCCTAAAATGTAAGTCTGGATGTGCCTATCTTAAGCTGAAAATACATCAAAAGTTATTTTATTTCCCTGTGGTGGGTGGAATGGCCTTTATGGTAAGTCATAGGAGAGAAAGGACTTTGCATCTGGCAAATTAGTCATGCATTCTGTTTTGCTTTAATTTTGTATCTTATATCAAAGATGCAAAAGTAAACTTCTGGTATTTACTCCCTGCAAATTTAATATCATGGTCAGTGGAAAAGAGGTGAATTCAAATATTATTCTACTACAAAGAAACTTATATTTGCTATTGTAAACCAGCTAGAAAAGCATAGAGATATCAACTTATCTTATTGTCTATTATTATTAGTCTACCAAAGAAAGAATAATTATTTTTTTAATGACAAGAAGAAAATACTGTAACTATGATTTCCAGAGGGAACTTTGTGAAAGTAAAGTGGAAAAAAAATGCAGTAAGCCAAACATAAACAGCCCCCCTGGCCCCTCAAACTACCCACAAACCCAGCACCTTTCCTCATCAGGATATCAAGAAGCTTCATATCTTTTGTCCTGTACATGTCTGATCAAAGTCTCACCTTCTACAATGGAAAAATTAGACAAGGTTTTCTTCTGTAGAAATACAAATAAAAGTCTTTGCAGGATCCATGCATGATTGACTGAATTCATCACCACTCCCAAGATATACAGTACCTGTCTTAAGTTCTGGTCCTGAACTTTCATCCTGAAAGAAGTCATGCAGGTGAATAACTTTGGACCACAGATCTGAATGAGAACATCAAGGATGCTGAGACCCATCTACAATAGCCAGTATCTTCTGAGAGGTCTGCTTGAACTGTTTTCAACCTCTGACTGCCCTAGAGCACAGATTGTTTCTTCGCCCCCAGGGCAAACCTGAGACGCAACTCCTACAATATTCTGTGTCCTGGGAAATGCAAAGGATAATCTGCAATAGCCCAAACCTCTGCAGCTGCATGACAGCTATAAATGGCAAAGAATCGCAGAAAGCAGAACATGCCCTGAGCATGGAGGAAAGCAAAAATATCTTAAGGTCATTATCATTCCAGTTAGAAGAATGTTTTTTCCAATCTCAAGATAAGAGGTCAGTTTAAGCAGGAACTTGTGACTGAGACACCATTAACAGGGCATTGAAAAGATTCTTGCTCTCACTGATTTACCAAAATACTCCAAACAGGGGACATTTTCCAGTTGTAGTTAATCTCTGTTATTTCAGAAGAAAATCAATTTTCTGTGCCTCCCAAAAGGAAAGCTAGACATCAAGCAAGACGATAAAATTTCTTTCCATTGCCTGCAGGCAACAGTAGACCCCAAGAAGGATGCAGTGAACTAATTAAATACTGTTATGAGCAGAGCATAACAAACTCACCATGATCTGTCTTCTTTCATCCCCTTTTTGGGAGGCCAAAAAATTATCTTATCCTGATATCACATAGTTTAATTTCAAACTTCGTTCTCATTCTTTTTCTACCCTACAATCTTCCTTTGAAAAATTACACCATGAGTTTCTATGATTTAATCGCTTCCACTGTAATAATTCAAGTTCCTCATCTCCCTGATTGTCTGGGACCTCCTTACAGAACTTGCTTTGCTGTTAGAGTCCTTCATCTAATTTTCACTTTAGAAAGATTTATTCCCAGATCATAGTTCTTAGACTTTGTACTATCCCTGTTATTAACTCCTACATGTAAGCATCTCCCTCTCAGTCCTCATTTTTCCGGGTGCCCATGCCACCCTTTTTAATCTGTTTGAAAATAAATTCTCCGTATACCTTACTATTCATCTCTATTTAATTTGTTAATTTTTTATTTATATTTTTTTACTATAAGTGAGCAAAACACAGCTTTAGAAAAGACAGATATACTTTAGGCAAATTGAACTTATGGAATTAATTTAACCCTGGGTGAAAGGCAACACACATGGGGCTAGAATGAGCAAGAGAGTTGATAGGGCTGCATAGTTTCAAATTTTGCAATATTATGGTCTCTGCTATCTGTGAATCCATAGAAAAAAGTTTTCAGCAAGACTTGTATAAAGATTTTCTGCTAGGAAACACACTCTAGGGAGACAGAAATATTGAAGATTTTTAACAGTCAATTATAGCAACATCTCACAGGGCTATGTGGTTGTGCCAGGTGTCAGACACCCTCTTGCTTGGCTCCTGTGGATTGTATTGTAAGAGCTGAAGCTGCTGACATTTATCACTTTCACTTACTTTTGCCACTAAACTATTGCTCTTGTTAGTCTCTGAAAGATAATAGTGAATTAGCTATAGCTGTTGTAGCTGTCTATGTACATCTTTATATTTGTAAATTTAGAACACGTCATAGAATCATAGAATGATTTGTGTCAGAAGGGACATTAAAGATCATCCAGTTCCAGTCCTTCTGCCATGGACAGGAAATCCTTCCACTAGGTCATGACTCATCCAACCTGGCCTTAAAGACCTCCAGGGATAGGGCTTCTGCATCCTCTGTGGGTAATGTGTTCGTGTGCCACACCAACTTGTTCTGCAGTATAAGTAAGTTTCCTGTCTAAAATATTCATCATTCTGAGACAGCTGAAAAGACTGTAAGAGCTAATGCTTTGTTGCCACATATTGCAAAGTTAGGTGCTGTCAGATAAACAAGTAAATTATTACAAATTAACTTTAATTAAACAGGAGGAATTTTTGTCATTCCAAACGCAAATTATCCATTTTGACAAGAACATCTGGAGAGAAAGTGTCAGGTCTCCTATTAACTGAACGTATCAGAAACAATTTTATTTGCCAGACAAATCTGTCACTGAAGGCAAAAATGCAGCATGTTATAATGTACCTGTGGTTTCTGTGCTGGGCAAGGTAACAGGAGATGGATCGAGTGTGAAAAGTTGTCCCTGAAGTTTAACCACAAACGTCAAAAGCTTATGGGTGAGAATAAGAGACTAAGGCAACAAAGGAACCTTGTGGTTGGTATCTACTACAGACCACTTAATCAAGGGGAACCTACTGATGAAGCCTTCTTCCTCCAGCTACAGAAGGATTCATGTTCACAGGCTCTCATCATATTGGGGGACTTCAACCACCCTGACATCTGCTGCAAAAGTAGTTCAGCAAGCAAAAGGCAATCTAGGAGACTTCTCTAGTGCATTGAAGATAATTTCTTAACCTGGGTAATAGACATCCTTACCCAAGGAGATGCAATGCTGACCTGAAGGTCACCGATGTAAGTGAGCTTATCAGTGATGTCACGATCAGAGGCAGCCTGGCTGCAGTGATCACATATTGGTTGAGTTCAAGATTCTGGGGGGATATGGGGCAGGCAAAGAATAAAGTCAGGACTCTAAATTTCAGGAAATCCAACTTCCAGCTCTTCAAGAAGTTAGTAACTAGGACACCCTGGGAAACAGTCTACAGGAACAGGGCAGCAGGACAGAGCTGGTAGATATTTAAGGATGCTTTCTACAAAGTGCAGGAGTGTATCTTAGGTTTGCCTTCAGACCACTACCAGTCACAATCACAGAGACAACAAGGATGGTGTATGGTGATGGGGAAGGCATTTCAGGGAAATATGTCCAACCCTCTACTTTTGCCCTTGCGTTTCTGAGCAAAATGCAGCTAAGGTACTTCTAGCTGTTTCCAGTTCACACTCCAATTTGTCTGTCTTTATACTGAAATTAGTGCAGATGGCAGAAATATGATGTGACTTTGCTGCACAAGAAGCTAGTCTGACTTCTCATTTTTTGAGAAGGCTAAAGTTTCTCCTAAAGAAACCTATTGTAGTAGCAACAGCTTTGCCCAGTTGTTTTACACAGTTTTTGCCAAATTGTTCTTTCTCCCACAGGCTATTATTCTGCTCCACCTGTGCAGAACAGAAACTGTTGCTCTATCCATTAGTGTAGAAAAGGCCATAGAGCGGGTTACACCTCCCTCTGGAAGTCTGAAGGCTGACAGCAAAGAAAGCTAGTTTTCAGTTGTTCCCCCAAATGCCACAAGCCTGCAGGGTTTCACCTTGGAAGGAGGATAGTAAAAAACTGAAATACAAGAAACAGGGGAGATTTTCCCAACACAAACTGCATGGAGATATTCTGAGCATCAGAAATCAGCTTGAATAAGGGTGACTGTCCACTTGCAGTGAAGCACTGGTAATAGGTAATATTCCCAGGGCATCCTTCATCAATTCATTGCAAATTACTCCACAGAACTATTACGCAGGCAAGAATTAAATACCACAGAATAGTATATCTGTGATCTGCTATATTTTCAATCTAAGGAAACCTTCTTTAAGGCAAAAATCTGAATGCTGCAGGTGGTACTCAGGAGGCTACTTCCCGCTGTCAAGAAATAAATTCTGTTATGAAAGCTCACAGTGGATTTTTTTTTATATGAATTCAGAGGAAGAAAGAAACATGGTATTTGATGATAGGCTAAAAGATGATACTGCAAATAGCTCAATGGGTTAGCTTGAATGAAAAGAAAGTTAAAAAAAAATACTTTCCATATTTGGCCCCACATTTACACCTTCATTTTATCATATGCTTTCTGTGCATTTCCTTGGGAGGATATTTTTGGTCTACTTAGTCATCAATCTTACTTTAAATGTTCCTTAGCATAATGGTTGATTTCTGTCCAGCAGTTACTTTACAACATCAGAAATTAACCTGCACTTTGTTATTTCTCTCCATTAAGACAAGTCAGTGCAGTAGCAAAATGCTCAGTAAGGGGTTCAGTGGAGGAGTAACCAGTGATAAGTGTGTGATACAAAGCAGGCTAACATTAGTGACAAGGGTCAGAATGAGAAAAATGGGGAAAAGACACCTATCACAGTGGACCAGAGCCATAATCCATAGTGCTATATAATCTTTGACCACTTATCTCATCTGAACATAGATAATTTTCTTAGACAACAGGGGAACAAAGTCTTTTATGATTAGATACACTGACATCAATAGCCTGGTTCTTCATTACTGTAGATGATCAAGTTAATTACTGCTTTCCATTAGTGCCCAGTTGAGAGTGGCAGCAATGATTTCAGCCCAAGAACTGATGCTGAGCCTCTCCCATTCAGGCTACCTGACTGGTGTAGTCCTTAGAGGAGTGCTAAGCTGTGCAAACAACATGGAAGTCATTGTAGATGACAAACCATTTCACAGTTTTTATCCCTATGATTGATAGTAGTACATGATTAAATGCAACAGTTTTTCTCAGAGGCAACATCCAGATTACTCTGAATAAATGGTTGAATAAGTGTATCTTCTCAGGTCTGATGGAAAGACTACTGAAAGCAAAAAGTCTCTCCACTCACAACAGCAGTTCTTTGGATCAAGTATTTCTGTCACAAAGAGATCCTCAAAAATACCTTTATAAACAAAAAAACCCCAAACAAATCCATTAGCATGCTTTCTTATATAAGGAGAAATTATGTAAGAAGTCTCTTACTGTTAATATCATTTTAAGAAAGTTTGGATGATTCATTTTGTCATTGGGATTTAATTGGAATTTAGATTGCCATGCAAAATTTTGGTAACAGCATCTGCAGTGGATGCAACTTCTGATGCCCACCTGTGTTGTGTCTGTGAACCCACATGGTCACAGGTAGGATCTAGGCTCCAAGGGGCTCAGGGAAAGAGTGATGCTGTTAGCTTGGTGAGTTTTTTTGAGGTTTACTCTTAGTTCTTGTGTGTGTTGGCAGAATCACAGACAATGATAGCTGTAGTGATCAGAAAGATCCCCTAGCCTACCAACAGGTAACACGGGAAGCTGGCTGGACTTGTAGGTTGCCAGGTACATCCTTGCAAAGTGGGAATGGACATAGATTCAGGTCCTTTCAGAATTGTAGCATAAAGTATCTTCAGATTAAAAAAAAAAAAACAAAACAAAGAAAAAAAAACCCCAAAAACTATGCAACAGACAGAAGTACATGATCACTCTACCTCCTAATGTTTTGCTTTCCTAGTTATCCTGGGACAGAAATCCTTAAGCCCAAACCCTTCATATGCTTTTAGAGAAAGATATGCTTTCTGAAGTCTGGAGATAAAAGAAATGAGATGCAAGACTTCTTGTGATTGCCTAGGCCTGAAAAATATTTGTCTGTTGTTTGTGTTACATTTTGCAACGAATATCCTTCTCTCACCACTCTGTTCACAAACAGCTTGTTGCTATTGACTGAATTACAATCAGCAAATCCTCATAAGATTAAATTTCACCCTCAGAGAAGAATGGGAGGCTAAATCCCTTCATGTCCTTAAAGGAATTGAAACTTTATGAAACCTGACTTTGTTTTCTCTTTGAGAAAAGGTAAAAATCTGGGTTACCTGCAGCTAAGGAAGAATTTTACAGCTCTGAAATGCAGAAGAAGTATCAGCACAAAGAAAAGGACACATATTTAGGTCTGAAAATTGTAGAATCATAGCATCATCAAGGTTGCAGAAGACCTCTAAGATCATCAAGTCCAAATGTCAGTCCACATCCAGCATGCCTACTAAACCATGTCCCAAAGTTCCACATCTACATTCCTTTTGTACACCTCCAGGGATGGAGATACTATCATTTCCCTAGGCAGCCTGTTCTAATATTAATCATTCTTTTGTTAAAGAATTGTTTTCTAATACCCAGTCCAAACCTCCCCTGGTGAAACACGAGGCCATTTCCTCTCATCCTGTCATTTGTTACTTTGGAGAAGAGACCAACATCAACCTTATTACAGCCTCCTTTCAGGTGGTTGTAGAGAGCAATAAAGTTCGCCTCAGCCTACTCCTCTCCAGGTTAAACCATCCCAGTTCCCTGAGGTTCTCTTCATAAGTCCTGTTCTCCAGGCCCTTCACCAGCTTCATTGCTCTTTTGTGAACCTGTTCCAGCACCTCAATATCCATCTCGAAGTGAGAGGCACAAAAGTGAACACAGTACTCAAGGTGCAGCCTGTCCAGTGCTAAGTACAAGGACATGATTACTTCCCTGTTCCTGCTGTCACCACTATTTTTGATACAAGCCAGGGTACTCCTGGTCGTCTTGCCTTCTTAAGTTCACTGATGACTCATGTTCAGGCAGCTGTCAACAAGCACCTCTGGTTCTTTTCTGCTAAGCTGCTTTCTAGCCACACTTCCCCAAGCCTAGCACATTTCATAGAATTGTGGACAAAGTGCAGGACCCAGCACTTGGCTGGGTCATCATTTAGTTCCTACAGCTTCCCCCAGCTTTTATTGAGTGGAATAAGACCATATGATAAAGTTCATTCTGGGTCACCATCTTTCTTCACATTGCATTTATGCCCATGATGGCCAGGTTTTACATTTGATGTTGCAATAGTTGCTTGTTAAAACAGAGAGCCAGTTCTTCCCTAAGGAAACCGGTTGTGCAGCCTGTACAAATTCTATTGCAGTTGTATTGTGAATTGACACTTTGAGTTCTTTGCTTTTACTGGATCATAGATGAATTTCAAAGATGTGATCTGCATCCTTTGTAGCCATTTATCTTCACATTTTAACATGTTGACTTGCAACAGAGAAATGACCTAACAGACTGACACTAGAAGCATAATCTGCTATATCTATATATTTTAAATAAAACCCTCAAATGCTATGAAGTCTTTCTGCAGCTTCTGGAAGTGTTCAAGCTGCCTTGTGGAATCATATTAGCCTGTTTCTACTCTTTCTATGTGAGGAGTATGAGCCCTATTTAAATCATAGAAACATTTAGCTTAGAAAAAAACTTTAAGTTCATGGAGTCCAATCATGAAGCTAACACACGGTGCACTGCTAAACCATGTCCCTAAGCACCACAGCTACACATCTTTTAAATATTTCCAGCCTGTTCTAGTACTTGACAACCCTTTCAATTAAGACGTTTTTCCTAACAGCAAATCTAAATCTCCTGTCTCTCCTGTTATCCTACCACTTGCTACTTGAAAAAAGAGACTGACACCCATCTTGCTATAACCTCCTTTGAAGTAGCTGAAGAGAGAAAGGATTCAGACCAACTAAATTGCTAGTGCTTGAATTACCTGTCCTCCAACTCTGTGCTGCTTTTCTAGTAATGCCAGTTACTTAAAAGTTATTTTCATGATCTCATATTCAGAAAAGAAAAAAAAAAATTATATGCACTCTTTTAAGGAATTCTGGGAAACCTTGATTCAATTAAGTCTCTGTGGTTTAGGTTCAAGTTTCCCTCCTTGCTCCACTTCCTTGTTCTCCAGCCCCCTCACCAACTTCATTGCTCTTCTCTAGACACATCCGAGAGCCTCAATATCCTTCTTATAGTGAGGGGCCCAGAACTTAAGACAGTATTCGAGATGTGGTCTCACCAATGCCGAATACAGGGGCCGAATACCATCCCTGGACCTGCTGACCACACCATTTCTGATTCAAGCCAAGATGTTATTGGCCTTCTTGGCCACCTGGGCACACTGCTGGCTCATGTTCAGTCACTGTCAACCAGCACCCCCAGGTCTTTCTCCTCCAGGCAGTTTTCCAGCCAGACTTCTCCTAGTCTGTAGCTCTGCATAGGGTTGTTGTGCCCCAAATTCAGGATACGGCATTTGGCCTTGTTAAACCTCATACCATCGGTCTTACCTCAGTGGTCCAGCCTGTTCAGGTCCCCTTGGAGAACCTTCCTGATCTCCAACAGATTGACACTCCATTGCCCCACTAATTCCACTTACCACCATTCTCTGGGCCCGGTCATCCAAACAGTTTTCCACCCAGGAGAACATTTGCCTGTCCAGGCCAGAGACTGACAGTTTCTGAAGCAGAATTCTGTGATAAACTGTGTCAAAGTCTTTACTGAAGTCCAAGAAGACCACATCTACAACCTTTCCCTCATCCAGTAAGTGGGTCACCTTCTCATAGAAGACCATCAGGTTAGTTTGGCGAGACCTACCTTTCATGAACCTGTGTTGACTGGGCCTGATCACCCNGCATTAAATAACTCAGCCTCATCCTCATCCTTTGTCACAGTTGTTCCCTTTGCATCCAGTAAAGACTGGATATTGTCCCTGGTCCTCCATTTACTATTGATGTATTTATAGAAAGATTTTTTATTATCTTTCACTGAATTAGCCAGTCTGTTCTCTAGCTGGGCTTTATTCCTCCTGATTTTTCCTCTGTAGTCCACCCAAGACTCCTGTCCCTTCTTCCAATAAATGCAGGTGCTCAAGTGTTCCTTCCTTATTCCTTGGGGTTTGAGGTGGAGACATTCATGCTGTGATTGGTCCCATTTTACTTTTCTAGAGAGCAATAAAGATATCCAGACCCTATTACTCACCTACTTTTAATCTTAAAAATCTCATTGGTACACACAGTCATTAAAACACAGTACAATGTGATATGCCCACCACATCTGTAACTGATAAAATATAATTTTCTAGTTTGAACTTACAGTCTTAGACTCATCCAGATGTGAACAGATATGTAAAAATTAATCAGGGCTGTTAAAAATCTCAAGGTTTTATCTTTGTTAGAAAAAAGGGGGAAGGTGACAATACATATACTATCTCTCTGTTTCACCTTCTTTCAGCTGTTGCAAACTTGGAAGTCCTTGTCAGGGTTAAGGATCAGGTCTATGTGAAATAGAAATGGATTATTTGCCATATATACTTCTTACTTTCATGAAGGAACATGGACTGTTTGGAGAGGGTGCTTGTCGTCTTATCAAAAACCTGCAAAGCTACATAGACTCTGACAAACCCTTCCAAAGATTCACCTCATTCCTTTTAGACCTCATCATTTTCACCTCATTCATTTAAGGTGAAAATCCTGACCTACTGGTGGTGGC
>WAAB01013447.1:55521-88445 GCA_013389865.1 Piaya cayana | reverse complement strand
TTCTATGATTCTATGACTCTGAATTGAACCATTAAGATACAAAACGGAGCTACTTCTGCTGTTATTCTACTAGTGCTGAAGTCTGAAACTGAGAGACCCTTGCTGTACTTTGTATCTAAGCACCAGATTTTTCGTCTGGCTATAATACTTATTAGGAGTAAAATCCTGTTGCACTGTCTAGGGTTGGATGCTCTTACACCTTAGAACTTACTAGTTATTTTGAGCTTTCCACTTAGTCATTCCACAACATTGTATGCCACTTCATTTTCGAATGTATTTCCAACTTTATGTAGTAGATACAGGTTTTTCCATTGGTGGAAAAACTGAAAACCAGAGTGGTTAAAGCAGGAAGGACTAATGAGAGCAATAGGAGAAAGCCAACCATTCACAATGAAGCTGCTCCTCCTTCCTGATTTTCTTTCCTGTTTATCCATTGTCAGTAATATAAGATTAGTTACTGACATATGTAATGTCTCACTCGATGATCACAGCATTTTGTAAATATTAATTAGTTTAAACTAATAATAACAACTTGGGAAGACAAGTTAATACTACTATTTTTGTTCATGCGGATGAAAAGTGGGGTTCACAGAGGTTGCATGTTATACCACAAGGTTAGAGAATGCATCAGTGTCAGTATCGGCTGAAAGATAGGACTGAATGCTACTCTTTTATTGCCTGCCTGGTGACAAACCAGTCTGAGCTCCAAGTTACAAATTTGAGAAAATGTTTTTCCTGCCATAGTATATTGATTAATTGACTCTTGCTTGGCAGTACATGTGGCAGCAGTGTTTCAGAGTCCCAATATCCTGTTTTGTGAACCTTTTAAAGGTTGTCTTCTCCACTTTGCACAACTGTCGTATCCTGTTGTAGTTATTTCATGACTAACTAGAAAGTATATATGGCATCTAGTTGAAGTGCACCAAATAAAATGGTGAAATGTTAAATACAGGTGGATGAAAAAGTAAAGATTTTACCTTGTAGATGGTTCTGAAGAGAATCTTCCACGTATGATAAATTCATGTCTTTAGATGATTTATGTTGCAGTTAGCTGTGCATCCAGGCAGAGAAAAATTAATAGAAAAGAACATGAAAGTTTTGAAAAATAAGCAGGAGCAAAGTATTTGGAAACACAGAAACTGTTTTCTGCTATAACAGTAATTTTAAACAATTCAGTCTAGGTAATCAAAAATATTTTTGGAACAGAAATCAAATTCAGAAGGCTTTAGACCTAAAGAAGCAGCAAGAATTTCCAAAGGCTTAAAAGGACTACCTTCCCCAAATATTTCTGAATCTGTTTCTAGATAAACTTATAGTAAGTTATGCATTTTGCTGAAAATTATCTCAACTTATATGTAGGACAAGAGGAAGAGTCAAATTAGTATCATACAATGTGATGACTAAAAATATGCTGTTAGAGGAGAAATAGAAATTTCAGAAATAGAAAGCAGAGTTCAATTTTTAAGGCATGTGTTTGCGGAATAGGCACTATACTCAAAGATACATTCTGCCTGATTTCAGAGACACTTAGAAACATTATATTACATACTACTATGTATGTGCTATACAGCTACAGCAGAGAAATAATGAAGAATTTTGGGATATTGGATAATGGGAATTTTTTTGTTTCTCTTTGCATCTGCAAAGTTATTTACTCAATATTTTTCTGTAATATTTTTACGTTTAGAAATTCCCACAGTATTTAGCAAGTCTTGTATCTGCTTTTTCCCCCTCAGTTTTGATTCGTGCAAAGAATGGCCTAATTTATGGACTGGTTCATGAATAATGACTTTTTTTTCCTAGTAGCATCCTCTTCATGAAGTTATTTATTTTTTATATTTATATTTCTAATTAATGTAGATTAAAAATGAAAAGCAACAGTTCCTTTATGTTCAGAAATCATAGACTGACATCTTCCACATTTAAATGCATTATTTGCATACACTATTCTGTGTGAGTAGTGTTATGGTCACTCCATGTGATTTGCATTGTGAAGACTAGTGCTTGTAACTGATCTAATACAACATAATCTCATTCCAATTGCATGTCTTTTCATTATCTTATATTTTTAATGTGCTCTTCAGAGAGTCAGTTCGCTTTGTCTGAAGTGTTGGTTCAGTTTTAAAGTTTATGGGACAAAAGAGAGACTGTCCCAGCAGAAACTGGATGGCTAAACTAAGTATTAACAAGAATTAACAAAGAATCATGTGATAAAATACGAAAAGCTTGCTTTTGAATGCTGAGGGAGGCAGAAATGTGTAGACAAAAATCTCAATCTAGAGTTGGTTTCCACTTCTCCTTTTGGACCCCAGGCTGCGTGCTGCCTCACTTCTTTTGTCTAGACAGAGCTTTACCTGGGTTTATTTAAAGAGCTTTTCTTCAGGCCTCCTGATACTTATAGCAATGATACTCTTGAGCCTGCAGCTATACAGAATCTGTAAGAAAAAGAATGAGATGCCAGGTCTGGGCCTGGGAATTTCCCACACTCTAAACCTTGCGGGCAGATAGGTGTAAACCCTTGAGAAAACACTTGCAGAAGCTTCTGCAAATGAATCCTGCAGGCTTTGTGCCACTGTACTTAGAATGCCTTATGACTGGGAATAGCACTGAAACTGGTATTTTCACCCTGACTAGAGGCCACCATTTGCAGTGCCATAGTACATCCTTTTTCTTAGTAGCACCTTGAACTGTTTATATTTTGCTGCATTTAATAGCTTGTTTTCATGCTGCTGTGGGTTTACCAACATTTCCATTAAAAACACATTGAAAAAAGTTGCTAGGGTTGAGTAAGGCTTGGGGAAGCTGGAATTTTCATGTCTTGAAAGATATAAAGTTGCTTTTTGACTTTAAGGTAAATTTGCTGGGTGTTTATGCTAAAATTGTCAATAATGAAACAGTTAATAGTGGTAACATCAGGGAGATAAAAAGTGCAGTTCACGCTGCTTTGAGTTATCACCTCTACCTGTCTGTAAACCTGGGAGAATATAACAGTGTATTGGATTACATTCTTTTCATATTGCTAAATTGTTAAAAATCAAAAAGGAGGAATGCTTCACTGTGATCATACTGATTTTGTTGCAAAAGGGAAGAATCATGGAACACTAAAGTACCAAAACTAAGGTAAGAACAACAGACTGAGTTAACTGAAATAAAAATGAGTCTGTAACACAGAGATATTTGTAATTACAGCACATCCCTCTCATGTGTTTCCCTTGTCCCTTCTTCTGGATAGCTCTGGAAGAGTATTTTTTAGGTAGTATAGGAATGTGCCTAAGTCTAGCCTTTTTGGAGTAAAAGTTTCACGACACTTCATACAGCATTGGACCTCGCACCATGGGACTCCAATTTATATCTTTAGATTGTTTTACAGATATGACTAAACCTATTTTTTCATTAATTAGCCCTTAAGCTTTTGTGGCAGAGACCAGCTCACTGTTATGTCTCTGTGTGATGCTAAGCCCAATGGGATCATTGCTTATTATTCCTATCAGAGCCAGCTTAAGTCTTCTCAGCACTGTAGGCAAAATTGAATTTTGTAGCCCCTGGAGAGGTGGTAGGGTCAGTAAGGGTTTTCAGGGAGGGATATGGTGTAGGGGACATGGAGGGCTTTTAAAACTGGGAGGGTCAATAGGATTGAAATGATTTTGAGATAATGGGGATGGTGGAGAATAAGGCTGGATTATTTTACCTACTTCCTTTCCCACCTCCCTTCAGCTTGCCCTCTCCTGTTGAAAACCAAGGGCCTTACCTGATGGCTCTCTCAGAGGCAATTTGAGACCAGAACCAACTGGGCCCTTATTTGTTGTCTGGCTAGGATCAAAACACCTGATGTGGGATATGATACACAGAAGCAATGCTCCCTAAGCACAGGTGTGCAGGCAAAGCACAGAGATATGTCACATGGCGCAGTGGCACAAAAGTGCTTAAAATGCGCATAAGCATCATTATAGTATTACTAACCATATTGTCTGCACATCTTTAGTTTTGCACGAACCAGCTTTGCAAGCGGAACACACACAGCGTAAAATGATAAAGTAACTGGTTATTGTGCAACATAAACAAAAAATAGCTAGGATATAATGAGTTGTGGGACTAAGATTAGCATGCTCACTACCTACAGGGGTCTTTGTTGTCCAGCAAAATCTATGCGAAAGCCAGCATAAACCTCTGTGTCCTGTTGGAACTCCCACTTGGTGTTGCTGAGTTGCTGCCTTTCACCTGCACGAAGCACCACTACTGACTGAGCATCTCTTGGCTCACTCAGTGACTGGAGTGCTCCTGACTAAACTCTATGTTTTCTTTCATTTGTTTGATTATTTTACTTTGTTATACCTTTGCGTGTTGATATCTGCCTCTGTAATTTTTATCTTTCTTACGGATCTGTCTCAGAATTGTAGCAATTTCCTGAGAAACTGGATAGCAATAGGGGCTGGGACTGTTGCTGATGGTGGTTACAGTATGGATGTTACATGAGTTTGGCTGGTCTCTAGTCGGGGCTCATCACAGAGTTGTAGAAATGAGAGCTGTGCTGTGTGAGTCAGTGAGCAGCGGAGTGAGATGAAGGTGGAGGAGGAATAGGAAATGGAGATACTGTAACATGAACTTATGTCATGTTTTGCAGACTTACTGGAGCACCCAGCAAGTGTGACATCTCATCCTACTTGCTTAAGACTTTGTCACGCTCCTCTGTAACATAAAGGCAAGCAGCATTGTGAGATGAAAGGCAAAGCAGAAACAATGTGGATCATAATACAATTCTAGCAGAGCTTCCACAACTAGATGACCTTCAATATTTTGTTTTCTTTGCTAAGAAATATGGGAGTATGATAAATGATAAGGTGACTGTAGCAAACTGCGTTACCCATAGTCATCACATAGGTTAATTGATTGTGAAAGAATGTAATGTTGTCTTTCAAGATTCAACTTAGACAAAAAAAAATACATCTAGATAGGAAACATTTATTGCCAAATATATGCTAGCTCCTTTCTTGAGTTGGAGAAAAATAATTAAAATCTTGGTTGAAAAGGTATGTTCTCCATGGCTACTGATACTTCAAAACAAAAATACAAAATATTTTAAGTACTTTTTCATCCCTGTACAGTTTTTTGATTACTTTCAAGAAGAAACTGAAGGAATCTTAGAAATGTCTGGTAATATAAAAGGTAAAGTGTGAACAAATATTTTGAACTTTGAGTGTGTTATCCTTTGCAGCTGATAATGCTAGTGTTATCTTACAGAGGCACCAGTGTGACTGAAGACTAACACAAAACAAAAATTAAAATTTGCTTTCAGTTTTTGCCCATTTCATGATATGCAGTGTAATATAGCAAAGTAATAATTACTTATTGGCATGTAACAGGAGTCATGGTGATATTTTTTCATGCAATATTACTGATTTCAGTTGGCCAGCCTTAAAAACATGAAAACAATGAGACACGTCCATGGTATAATTATCTTTATATCATGTAGTAAAAAGGATCTTAAAAAATGTTCCCTCTATAAAGTTTTTTGTTGTAGGTCAAGTGAGGATTGGATTGCCCAATTTTAATCTTATAACTATTTGAGAATAAAAAAGATATTTAGAGCTCATTAAATGTTTCTTAGGTTTCAGTTACAATGCTTCAAAACTTTACCTGTTTCTGATGCTGTCTAAAATCTGATTATTGCTCAGCTTTGACATAATGTCTTAATTAGAGGATAGGTTGCAACAATATATTTCCGACAAGTTTTTCTGTCACAAATGTTCCTTATTTAAAAATAAACACTGATAGCACAGAAAAAAAGGAAAAGGGTTATATTCAGTAACAAGCATTTCATTTTGGAAAAGAGCATTACCCTGTAATGTATATTTCTATGAGTAATTCTGGAATTTTCAACTAGGAAATTTTCAATCTTGAAACTTTTTTTTTACCCCAGTTTCTTAATGTTTCTGTAATTTATATGTTTTTATCTTCAAATACATCAAGAGAAAAAATAGCTTATTCAGTCATGCATATAAAGGGCCTTATGGATTTATTAAGAAAAAGATGTATTAGAAAGTTTTAATATATGATCATAAATCTGATTCAACAAATTCAGACTTAGGGGAACTAAATTTAGTACCCAATAGTAGACATGCACATCTTAAAATAAAACATGACATGCTAAGTAAAATGCTCTTTACATGAATTATTGGGTGTTATAAAGTGATTTTTTGTGTCTCCCCTAAGTTGCTACCCAACAGGTGGCTCTTCCTTCCCCACGCATAGAAACTTTGCAAGTTTTGTGTGCTCAGAAATGCGACCTCCATTTCCACTTATGTGGTGTGGCTCTTCTATATACATACTAATATTCTAGCTTATTATTTTTGTTGTCACTCCCTGTTCATTTTTATGAAAATGAGTCAACAAGTCCCAAGCAATGTACTTATGCAAAATGGTGCAACAGAATAATTAAACATGGCAGAGTGGTGTAGTAGAACACCACAGCTCTACGATGTTATAATTAACTTTGACATGATAATAGTTATTTAACATAGAAAATGTTCTCTTTCTGATATAAAAAAATACTTTGGAGAGAGGTGGAGAATGACAGAGAAAAGATGACCTTTTCTAAAGGCACCCACTCTCATCTTGCAAATCTGAAGCTACAGTAAGTTGCAAATGTTTCCTGCTTCATAAAAGGAACTTGTGAGAAAGAAGCATTAATTTTTGCCTGGTATAAGGGGTCTGTATGTTACATAGAATATAATCAAGAAAAACTCCTCGTAAATGTGAGGGGTTTGTCTGGCTGAAGCTTATTAATAGGTTAGAGTGAATATATGCTGTAGTTGAGATTTTGGGGAAATTCGAGTTTATATGGCTATGTTTGAGTTTCATGTGGTTTTCTTGAAAGAGTCTTTATACAGTTTTTATGCATAAATGTCTTGTGGAGTGGTGAGGGTTTAGCTTTTGGTTTTGGAAATACCTGGTAAACTCAGTCTTGTTGCAGATTTTAATTATCAGTATTTAAATGATTACATGCATGGTGGAGAATATGCATTTTCTTCTCTCACATTCCCTCCCATCTTTTTATATAACACACAAAGATATCCATACATAAGAACTGTTTCTAGACATGCATTTTTAAGAAAACAGAAAGATAATACTATTAGAATCACAGTATATAATGATGTAAAGGGTTTACGCAACATTTATTTATACACATATCTGGATCTTACTCTTAGTATAAAAAAAAGTCAATGCATCAGAAGCAAATGGGTATTTAATGAAATATGGCTCAAACTTCTCTGCTGAGAAGGTGATTCTCTTGATAGTGGGATTTAAACCCTTATCTCTGCTCTATGACTTTGGACATTGCCTTCTAGTTGGCAGCAAATGAGAAATTTCAGAGTAAACAGCTACAAGCAGGCAAATATTATAGACAAACCTAGTTGTTCTGTGTAAAAGCTTCTGAGATATGATTAAAGTTGAAACCTAAATGGAGATAAAGCAAATAGGTCTAAGCTAAGTCCAAAAGGTAATGTAGAAGAGGTTTATTTATTTTTTAGGTAATGAGATTACTGTTTAAATTGCATTTCATCTCATTATGGGACTATTAATGTCTGTTACCTCTTTTTCTGACTTTAAGTTACCATATACTGCAGATTCCAGCTAATGACTTTTCGAGGGAGACATTTAGGACATTTCCTAGGAGAGGTTATATTCATTTTTCTGCTGCAGGAAAAGATTGAATTTTTTTTTAACATACCACTGAGTTAATTTATCTGATTAAGGATTAATTGTAATAATATGGTCCAAATGATTAGCTACCTTCAATGTAAAATTTGACTTCATATATTACAGATTTCTAGATTAAATAGCTTGATAGAATTGACCTGTTATTGACCTGATGTTTTGAAACTACTTTTTTTTTTTTACCAGAGTGGAGGTAATTGTATTTAAGGCCAAGTTCTGAAACCTTGATTCATGCTGAGTTGTATTTTTTGCAGTGAAATTTTTCTGTGAATTGAATATTGCTGTTGATGTACAAAACTATTATTTACAATTAAAGTGGTCAAATGCTTGTACTCAAAGGTTGTGTTGAAGAGCATGTTTTGATCACAGAAGAAAGATGATGGGCTTTCCCCCTCCCCCCCTTAAATCTAAGAGAAATAATCTTTTATGCATTGGAGTTCATCAAAATTAAACTGACCTTTTGATATTTTTTGTGGGAGTGAGCCATGCAGCTTAAACACTTTTTAATGCCGTTGTAAGTGATATGAGAGAATTCTGTCACAACAGGTTGAAGAATGAAAGTAAATTAATGTTTATACCAGCTGAAGACATTCCTGGTTTCCTGATAAATACTTCTGTACAGTGGACAGCTTGCTTTTCATATAAATAAAGATACACCTCAAGCAGTAAAACCTTCAAAGTATTCTGACAAATCCAGTGGTTGTGGCAAAATGTCATGCAGAGGCACTGAACTGAATTTTGACGTTATAAGCCAGATTTTGTTTTTCTAGAAAGCAGGAGTTTCTATTTTTTCTGTAGTTTATTTTTTCCTTTGGATTTACGCATAAATAATAATTCCATAATAAAATGATTATCTGTTAGTAAGGCTGAAGGAAACAAGAGATTGCTGAGAATAGCAAATTAGTTAATAACCCCAGCAAAATCTGTATTAAATATCTAATGAGTTAAACACTTCGTATTTAAAATTAAAAACATAATTACTTGACATAAAAAATGCATTTAAAGGAAAAAAGGTCAAGGGGGAAATCTCTGTGTTAATATGACCCCATTTAAACACTTCAACTTGCATCTTTTGTAACTCCTAAACCACAATAAGTTGCAAATGTTTCCTGCTTCATAGTAAGAACTTGTGAGGGAGAAACATTTATTTCTACTTAACATGTATCTAACATGATCAAGAAAAACTCCTAGTAAATGTAAGCCTTTTATATGACCTGGGTATATTAGTGAGATAGAAGAAAAATGCTTATGTTATATTTAAGATTTTTGGAATGTTGAGTTGCTTTTATTTTGTTTGCATTTAATGTTAATGGAAACAATGATGATATCTGGTAACTATTTACTTGGAGGTACTAAATCTATATTTTTCAGAATTTGCCATGCTGCATGAGATGGAATAGACTTTCATTTGGCTTTGTATACATAGCCCTGTGTACCAGGCTGAGCAGATATGATGTCTAATTGAAAATAACAGCTATGTGGCAGAGAGTAATGGAGATTAATTAACGTAGTGTTATTGCTAGAGAACTGTTTGTGATAAATTTTGCAGTTATTTTGAATACAACAGAAAAATGAGAGACTGGAATTTAATTGGCATGGAGCTGAAGGACATCCCAGTTTATTTGCTCTCACTATTGCGTTACTTTTTTTCTTTCAGACCAGACGTATCTTCCTGTACTTAATTTTAGATTTAGACTTAAATACTTGACATCAAATTTTGTCCATGTCTTGATAGGTTTAGTGCTGTGTTCAACAAGATTTTCCCCTATACATAACAGGTATGTAACTGGCTAACCAAACAGGATTTCTTCATATAAAGATTTCAACCTTGAACAATAATGCAGATTTAGCATCTTCCCTCACAAAATCCCATTTAATATCCTTAAATTATTCTCTCATATCAGCCTTGATTCTGTTACAAGCACTCCACATTTTGAAACATTGGTATAATAAAGTTATATTCATAAAGTATTAGAAAATTTCTGTAATTAATTGAATTTATAATTTAAAATATTAAGAGGGAAAACCAGTGGATTTTTTTGGAGCAAATTGCATGTAAAGGATGATGGCAGTAATATTAGTAAAAGGCAGGAAGCTATATCATTGCTAATCAATCTAGAGAGCATTGTCTCTTACAGATGTCAATACAAAGTTAAGTGCTAAAATAATTGTAGTGTAGGCTTTCTCATAATTACTGTTGTTCATTTGATGTGTTGTGCAAAAAAAGAAAAAAGGAATTTGCTTTGCAGTCAGCAGCCGCAAATCTCTAAGGAGAAGGAGAGAAGATAGCAGAAGGCTGATAGTCATCCATCACTCCTGACAATTTCACAGCCTAGAATAACTTGACAGAGACCCAGAACAAAATGTTGTTGAGAATTGAATGCTGCTAAGCTGAGTGAATTGACTTTCTGATGTCAAAGCAGGACCTGCTTCAAGTGGCTGACGATTTTCCTTTTCTGATTTCAGAAGCGCTGGTGTTTAAACTGCCTTGTGGTAGGAATGCTCTGAGCGGATTTTCAAACTGGGGAACTGTTTTAAAACTTTCCCTTTAGATCTTTTTAAAGACTTTATAAGATGATTCTGGTCAGGAAATGTGTGGGTTTGTATCATACATACTAGTAAAGATTTCTACATCCCCTTGCTCCAGACAGTCAGAAGCAGGTGCAGAGAATAAGAATTGTTCCTAATGCGTCTTGAAACAAGAGATTTTTCAAGACCAGGCTCACGTCATCTCAATTTGTCTTTGGGGCTGTGCTAGCCACTCTCTCTAACCTTGGAAAGATGGGCTCAATTTGTCTCTGTGCAGAACATGGAAATGAATTGACTACATTTAAATCCGTGTTCTTTATTTTTTTTTAAAATTAAACCATTTTTGTACTGTCTTTAAAATAGGTGGAAAATCTCTTCATTACAACGTTAGAATGATGTGACTTGTTACATAGTTTTTATTCAAGTGGTATTAGTATACAAATGAGATATTTTCCCGGCTACTTATTTAGAAAAAAAATCACGAAATGTTCCTAAATTATTATAATTAGACATTTATTTACCAATAAATATTGCCAGTTTTATCTACCCATTCAAAACCTTCTAAATTGCTTACAACCATTAAAATGCATGAAGAATCAAGACTTCAGGGTTTAAATGGAAAGAGTTCTTGTTTAGCAAATGGCACATTATATTTCAGATGTGTAAAAGAAATAATGTAAATAGGACGTGTGGGCTAAGCATGCCATCGCTGATCAATAATGCAAAAGGTTTAGGTTTATTTGTAAACCCAGCAGCACAGGTTTAGTCAGAATAGGGTCTTGTACTGTACATGCAGGTATTTAAAGGTTAGGAACAAGGAATTTCGTTAGTCCGGCAAATCCTCTCCTGTCATTCCCCAATCTCTTTGAATTGTTTGCAAATGTATTCTCACATTTCTATTGTACTTTTCGTTAATGGTTGTATTGCTAGTACAGTGCTTCATTGCTAATTTAACTCCTCTATAAACTGGCATACCGAACACACATTTTCAGTGTTTTGATTCTCAGTAATGAAATTATAGCAACTATCTTTATATTAACGTAGTTATAGCCAGTATAAAAGGTTATGGTATCAAGTCTGCTAGTCTACAACATTTTATCTCTGTTTCCAGTTTGCTTAAAAAAAATAACATATGATGCCTAATAGTCTGAGGCATAGATCTAGTATTTTATGGCATCTACTGCAAACTTAAAGCAGCACTGAGACATATAAAACTGAAAATTGGCAAGCCACTTCCATTGTATCTTGGTGCTAAAGATTTTTAAAACACACCACCAACTTATGTAGCCTAGTGTGGTCTCTTCCCTCTCCCTCCTCCCTCCCTACTAACCCTCTCATCACTGCAAGAAAGTGAAAAAAAACCCTTAGGCTTAAAGAATAACATCTTAACAGAGGAAAAAAAAAAACTAGACATACTCCCATTTGAAATTTAGGACAATTGTATTCTGCATTTATCTAGAGGTCTTACCTAATCAATGTAGTCTATAGTCAAGAAGAGGACTCTAGGGATAAAAATAACTGTCATTGTCACATACTCATCAAAAGTTATTTCTTTAAATGACCTAAAATATTTTGGTTCTCAATTATTCTTTTCTTTTTCAATATATGAGATAGAAGAGTTTTGTCGAAAACAGTTTTCAACGTAGTTCTTGCATTGTACTTACCGACAGTTATGTCGTAACTAGTTACATGCATTTCTGTGATGTAGAAACATGCAGGATTTTTCTTTTACAGGGAATAAATGTTTAGAATAATGAACATATTTTAAATTTCTATATTGATGTTGAAAACGAATCTTTGAGGTTTTAATTGGGCATTATTTTTATATAATTTTTAGTTTTAGCTTGTAAACCATAAGTTTGTTTGCAGATTGCACAGTTCCTGCAGATCCTTTTCAAGTGATCTGAAGTTGTCATCTGTCTGACAAAGATGTCTTTGTTGAGATATTCATCATTTTGTGACATTTTTGTTTTGTTTACACAGCTTCAGTAATTCACTTCTGGGACTAAAACTTGCTTTTGAGGTTTAGGCACACTGCAGGATGCCAAAAATCATCACATTCTTCTGTGTTTGAATGATTTTGGGCCATCAAGAGATCAAAAGCTGCCAGAATCAAACCTGAAATCTGCCATTATAAATAAAGCACCGACAATTCTTGTTGCAAGACGTCATCCCAGGGTGAAAGTAGCAAAGAAAACTAAATTGCTCCATCTTTTTTATAAGAAATCTGTGTATGCAATGTTATATGTCTTTGGGTAGGTAGGTACGCACAATAAAATGAAGTCTGCCATAACATGTCCTGGTGCTGAAATAACCACTTTACCTCACTTAATCACCTATCAAACTTAGAGTAAATCTGATTTTGGTCAGTAATACCAGATTCTTGGGAGAAGAACTGCCCTAGCCTTGAACTATGGTTTAGTTTGCTAATCTTGTATTTAAATACTGAAGTTTATGAAACACAAAGAAAATATTTTTTAAAATATTGAATCAGATCTTTTAAATTTCCCAGGCTATTTCTCCAGTTTACCGTTCATGAGGATAGAAATGATAATTTTTTTAACCAATTCTAAGAAGTAGCAAAGGTCTTTTCAGCAAAAATAAGAAACAAGTAATTCCACATAGTTACCAATGGTTATGTTTGCAATAAGACACACTTCTATTTCCCAGCTGCATTTTAGCAGAGCTTTTAAATAATAAGCCCTGTGATTAAAACCCTGAAGGTATTTACATATGTCTTCATATATGTTTATACCTCAATGCCTTTCAATTTTCCTGCTTGTTTGCTCTTGGTAGGGATATAATGGAAAATTACTGTAGTTATCACATTGAAACTTAGCAATAAGATCATCCAAGCAAATGCCTAGAACAGTGTTATTTCAAAACGATCTATAAGAATTGTTCAATAAAGAAAATGTTCTTTATATGTATAATTTGGTTTTATCTTTATTGATTTGTTCATATTTTTAATAGGTTTTAGAATTGTCAGTGTTCTAGTAAAATATCATGTAATCTGGTTTATGGTTAGGGTAATAGAGTTACAAACCTGGACAAAATTTTAATCTATCCTGCATTTTTTTGTTGTTTTTTTTTTTTTTCCTATAAGCATGCTTTTTTTTCAGTCAATTACTTTAGGAAAAAGATTCTTAAAACATGAGCTGTGAGGAACAATGTGAGAAAAGGAATTGTTCTTTTCAAAGGGGGTACCTGACTGCCATACATCTTTGGAAGATGGGAATTTTTTAGTAGGGAAAAATCTTCCCTGTCACTTTATGTCAGTGTTTAATAAAAGTTGCCTTGTTACAGTCAAATAAACTTACGGGTCTATTGAGCTGCCCTTATACATGCAGAAAGCAGCAATGCCACTTGATATGTGGATTATGTGATAACATTATGTGATATGAATGGATTATTTGGCTACGTGTATTGATCTGAGTTTGTGGTGTGGGCAGGTTTTACACATTGTGCTGTGGTTATCACCTGAGGAAAGGTGGTCTCAATTTTGGGGAGTCTTTGGTGGGAAAGTTTGTAATCGGTGCAATCACAGAGAGCGAATGACTCAGCTTTCCCACTCTGGGGATAGTAGCAGCTGGGGCGGGAGTGTACTATTTAGATTGCTTTGATTTATGCTGAGGAAATCCCTAATGATCCAGAACTAGGGCAGTTCTAAGCCATGTATTTTGCCTTCTTGAGACACACTATGTGCTCCTCTTGCAGCTGACACTCTGAATCACCATTTTATTTTCAGTCACATTTACAGCTTAAGACTTCATTCCTGGCATATCTAAAATTCCAGTTGAATTCAGTGTCAAGTGCGTAAGGAGCACAGAAGATCTTTCTCCCATCTAATATGTATTTGTGTTCTGTTGACAGAATGCTGGCCCAGTTTTGTGTGGAACTCCTTGTCATTTTTGAAGCTCATTATTAACATTTTTTATTTATTGGAAGTCTACTCATGCCACTGCATGCACTTCTTTTTGTTCATATTTTCCTTGCCCCCGTTGTGATGAGTTCTTCCACTTTCACAAGCTTGGCCACCAAAGTAGTTCTGCAGATATTTGACTTTGTGGTACATGGCTGGCTCTTGAAACAGTGGTCATGATATGGTAGCTATAGATTTAAGCAAAATCAAAGGAAGAGTTGTCATATGCATTGCAGTGAAAAAATAACAGTGTAAACTCCATTAGTGTTTTGGGAAGGTATCCTTAGAGTTTAAATAATACTTTGGTAAACTAAAGATGCTCAGCCTGAATTACTTCATAAGGGAACTGAGAAATGTCTCACATCTCCAGGGGCAATTTTTTTTTTTTTTTTGCTAGTAATATGTATCTTCTGTGTTATGATTTTAAAACAGTAGCAAAACTGAATGGACTTAAGGAATTATATTTACATATTGTTTCCATAAAAACCCTCTTGATTCTTTTCCAGCAGGAATTGAGATGTTGTGTTAAAATACTGTTATGAAACAATGTCATCAGTTTTCACATTTCTCCAGAAGGGTTTTCAGCAACTTTGAGTATTCCATCAAACCATCATATTAAGGAGTGCAAAATTTACCTGTTAAAATGCAGAGAGCATTCATAGTTGCACCATAGATGTACTCTGCTGTTATTGTTGCTTTGCAGAAGATTAAGTAACCATTTAGAGATGGTTTTTTCTCTACCAAGAGGGCACTTTGAAGCAGATTTCTACACCAGCTTTTGGAAGTAAGCTGAACTAAAATCAAATCTATAAGAGATTGAAAGGGGCTTTGGTCATATAAGATATGATTTCTTTAGAGATGATGTTCTGCACTATCTTTCACTTTTTGGAGACTCATTTTTGGTGGAAAATTACCAGAATTTGTACTGAGACTTGCTCTGTATCTAAGTAATATTTCTTATAAGTTAATACAATAAGAACAGTTTCAGCAAAGTACTATATACTCAGTACTTCAGAACCAATAAAGATAAGCAATCCATTCTCAAATTTGTTTTATTCACACAACATTTCAGATTGATTTGCATAAACTAACAAAACAATATTACATTTAAAGTTGATCTGTAACAGTAATAAAAATGTTCCTGCATCCCAAAGCTGCAGAAACGTCACTTCCAATCCACAGTGATCAGTTGCTAAGGATGAATTGTGCCTGTGGGATTTTGGCAAATCCAGCATCATTTTTTCTATATTGCTAGACTGTCTTAAATCCCAAATCAGAAATCCATCCTTATTCACGAAGGAAGTGTGACTGTTTGCTTAACTTTAAGTCTCTAGAAACACTTAAAAGTGAGGCTAAATTTTTATGTGTTTGAGAGCTCTTCTGCGTATGAATGTTCTTTTGTCCACATTTAAAGCTCAGTCAGGACAAGATGTGAGTTTTACCCATGGCATCTGAAAACAAAAGGACCTGACTGGCTGGACTGTATGCCCCAGTAATGATACATTATCATTATTGGTATTTTCTTCACTTCAAGCTGGGATTAGTGCCAGGGAGAAATGACACCCATATTGCACAATTGCAGCACAGGTCATATTGCTTTAAGACACTTAACTTTCCTGCTGAAGCGCTCCCAGTTCTTTTGTTTAGCTGTTCTGTTCATGACACTGCCAAAACATGTTTATTCACACACTGTGAATCACCTTTGCAAACAGATAGAGATCATAATTTGAATCTAACATTCAGCATTTCAGCTTCAGAATGGGATTTTCAGAGCTGTGAGGACAATTTAGGGATTGCATTACTATTGTGGTTGGTTAAGGCAAGTCTGAAATCATATTCTAAATGTCAAATACAGAGGTATACAAGAATAGCAAGAACTAGATCAGATTTCCTTCTATTTACCCTTGGGTTTTCTTTTGAAGCACGATTTTTTGAACAGTCTGTTGGTACATGAGCTAGACACTGAGTAGAATTCAAGGCAGTGAAAACTGAAAATACAAGAAATAGTGCTGAAGTACTGTAGAAATCATAAGCAGTTTTTTTTTCCAAATCAATACCACAAGGTACTGGTTGTCAATGTTAAGATTCCAATGTACACTAACATATCGATTGTATTTTCTTATAGAAATAGGTGGATTGTGTCAATGTTGCAGTACTGCAAAGGTTCTGCTAGAAAGAACAGAAAAAATATATTTTACCTCTGCAGTAAAAATAGCAGGGATTATTAATTTTGCACAAGAACACAAGAAGGTACACTCTATAACAATATCCCTTAATTTCATGAAACTAATAACGTGTGTTATATTTTTTTCCACTCTCCTTCCCCATCTTGGATGTGTTTTTCAGCAACACTGCAGCTACTCTTGTAAGGATCAAATTTCGTCTCTGTCTGAATATAAGGGAATTGCACAATATGGAGAAACATTTATTCCATTACTATTAAAACCCATGCGTAGAAGAACAGAGGAGGTTCAAAGTTGTAATAACAACCAAAACTCTTGAACTGAAGAGAAAAGGACTTCCATGAATAACCTAGAGACAAAGCCTATCTGTGCTCAGTTACTGGAGGAGTAAATACCTGAAGGGAGGTTGTAGAGAGGAGGGAGCGGGCCTCTTNGATTTGCATGGTTATGATCCCAGTGACTTAACCAAGACCAGTGACAGCAATAACCAGTGTTTGTGCCCATCAAGATGTCTTTGTTTTTGCAACCCACCATAGAACACTGAGGCACATATATTGGTGCTTGTTTTGAGCTCTCCTGTGTAGCCTGTGTTTCTTTCTATGTGTTATCATCTCCTTTTCCTTCAGATGTTTTCCCCAGAAACTCCAGACAAACAATGGCTTTTAACTGTGAAAAATGACAGCTGCAAAAATCCGAACTAAACATTTGCTGGAAATGCTTCATCCAAATCTTTCCCTTAACAGGGCTTTCTTTATCTTCCTTTTACTTCTCACAAGAACCTGCACTTGAAAAGGCTTTTTCATTCTCATCTTCCAGCCTGGGTATCAGGTGGATTGCTGCCTTTGTGTTTGCATGCAATTTAAATTGTGATTATTACCTTCTGTGTTTTCAAGGGTTGAGCAAAATCATGATCCATACAAATATCACCGCTACTCTCTCACTGTTAGTGTCACTGTCACCTACTGTCTCGCAGCATTTCTGTGCGAGTGTCAGTTTTCAGCACTCCACCTGCATGCTTTAAGTGTAAGCAATTATGGCTGTACATCACTCTGGTATCCATCATAAATGTCTAATTTATTGGTAAGTGTATCTCTTGCTCGTAAAGGGAGGCTTTAATTCCCGACGAGAGACTGACTGTTGCACTTTAAGAAGGGCTCAGAAAGGAGACTTTATAGAGAAGAATGGATGAGCAGAATGTTACCACATGAGCTTAAGACTTGCTACTTCATTCTCTGAGTTTCCGTGGCACATCTTATTTCAGTGATCATAAGCACGGTTTGGGTTTTTTTTTATTTTCCACAGTGTTACCCTGTAACCATGGTATGGTGACTTTTCCTGGCCCTTTCTCTTTTTTTTTGTCAGATTGACTTCAATGTTTTGAGGCCTCCAAAGGGCCATACACCATGAACAGGGCTTGGGCCAGAAAACATTTTGTTGATACCATTATCTTTTCAAGCCACCAAGAATACGTAATTCTTATTACTATTTTAAATCCTATGAGACTTTGCAGCACTTCTTCACATAGGCTGAATAATTTCTATTAGGAAAAGTAAAACTTAAGTCTTTTCAGCTGCTTCCTCTTGAGGGATGTAAGATATCAGCAAATTTTGCTAACGTGTTCCAGAACAGCCAGCTGTTACTATCCACCTGCAGCCATAATATCGATTGAAAAGAATATAGAACCTAAACACGGATAACTTCTGTAATTATGCAGAAAGAATTTAATACATGACTCTACCTCAAATGTCACCCGGCAACAACAGTTACATGGCATGGAATACACTAAGAAATAATTTCATTGGTTTAGAAATTCCCAGTGAATGACTGTGCGCTGTTTCCTTTATTTGTATTTCAACTGACTCCTGAAGAATTGCCCATGTATACAGAGAATGTCAATGACAAGACCAAGACGACTCAGGCATACTGTTAAATATCAGATAAAAAGCTGCTCACACATTCCTGTAGATATGAAATTTTGTAGCAATGTAACTAGAAGCGGCTGTTTTGCCAAAGATCGTATATATGTTAAGAGATAGGAAAGAGAAAATTAAAGTACCTCTTTTTTCCAGAGCTGATTGAATAAAGATGCTTTTTTTTTTTCTTTCAAATTTTTGGTACAAAGAATGGAATAAGTTTGGCAAGAAGCTTTCAGCTTCAAACCATTTTTAAATACCTCTTTAGCCTGCTTATATATGCTGTCAGGACCCCTAGTATTTTTGATGAATCAACTGATATAGTATTTGTCTTGTGACATATTTGCAACTTTATTGGAGATTTTGGCCCAAGGGAACAAGGAGTGGGAGTTGGTCTAGTTACACCATTGCTGGCTTTATAAATATGCATTTTTGTGTTTCTGGCTGAAAGTTTCAGATTATTGATGTTCAGATGAAAAGTGAAAACTTTAACAGGAAGTTGCTTTCTGTTGGCAGGGGAGGGTGTTCAATAACAAATTTGCCACATATCCAAGAAAGGCTGAATGGTCAGACTTGGAGTGACTCTTGTCCTCAAAATGTTTAAGTCCAACAGGTCATATACAGAAGCAAGGTTAGAGGTCAGTCCATGGCATAACACTAAACAGGGAAGAGTGATTCCTCTTTACATCCTTTTGAAAATTTTCTGATAGAAGATGGCCTTCTCCACAGTGTCCCCCTGCCCTAGACCTCAGTTAACAGTGATGTTGACATTCTTCACCAAAAGGATTATCGAGTTCTGGAACAGGCTTCCCAGAGAGGTCGTTGAGTCACCATCCCTGGAGGTAGTTAAAAAAAACGTGTAAATGAAGTGCTTAGGGATATGATTTAGTAGTGGACAGGTATGGTTTGGCTTCATGATCTCAAAGGTCTTTTCCAACCTAGTGATCCTGTGATTCTATGAAATGCTAAGTTTGTTTCATAGTTAGCATACAGTGCATCAGAGGTCCTACTATATTGAAATACTTTGAATTCTATTTTAATGTTGCTTTTTTGTAATATCTCAAACTTTAGCATTTCTTTCTTTTAAGTAACTAAATCAAGAGCTCTACCAAGGGGAAAAGCTCTGTAATTCGCAATCTGTAGACCATTTTCTGCATCACTTTTCTAAGACTTCGTTACTGTGTAAGAATGTGACAAATTCCAGTTAACAAGACACAGGTGCAGCTGATTAGTGAGTCTGGTGGATCTCTGGATGGTCCCTGACATCCTCCCTCAGTAGCTGAATATTTATTTTCCCCTCCTGATCATCACCAGGTTTTGAAAATGCCTTAGCTGGAGAGGAGAAAAGCTAAATGCTATCAATATTAAAAACTTTTATATTTGAAAGGACATGAGTTCCTAAAAATAGAGAAAAAGGATCTATGTTTTGTTTTTAAATGTTAGCAGTAATGAATGATTTAAATTTTAAAAGGTCAGAAAAATGTGGATGTAAGTTTTCACTGGGAATTTTATACAAACCTGACTTATATTGCTTGTTTTCTTCTTGATAACAGTTGCAAGTCACACTTTTTTCCTCTCCATTTTGAAGTCCCCGAGTACAATTTATTTTTGTATAGCTTTGTATAAGGTACTTTGTCAGGTAAGATTCCAAAGACCTTCCGACACAAATAAAGAAATGCAGCAATTTTTTTTTTTTTTTTTTTTTTTAGAAGGCAGCAATCCCACACTGCCAGTTTCTCACATTCAGAAGCAGTGACTCAAAATCTCACAAGTCATGGAGATGGCCTTTTTTTTTTTTAATGGAATGAAATTCTAAAGTAGATCTGCCCTTTAAGGGAATGAGAACTTACATTTATTTTTTAGAGATAAAGGATTTTTTAAAAAAGAAAAGAAGGAGGGAAGAAAGGAAGGAGGGAAAGGAAGAAAGGAGGTAAGGAAGAAAGGAAAATATAGCTAAGATTTTTGCCAAAGACAAGAACCCGGTTCACAAAAAGCTGCAAGTTTCAGGAACTCACAAACCACTGTATTACCTGAAGAACCAGCAGGAGATGAAATTGAGACATTAAGCCAAGAAAATGAAGCAGAGCCCTGTGGTATCCTCAACCTTTGGATCTGTAATGCTCATTCAGAGAACAAGAGCTCAGATTTAATTTCAGTTGAAAGGTCTTAGTATTAATGCTTGGTGACCAGTTATTTTATTTTGGTTGATTAAATGATGACGTGGTTCCTGCCTGACTTCAAACAATTGGTTCCCAGATACTTTGGCAGCTCATAGTGGAGTTTGTACCATACTTGTAGCATGCAGCATCATCCACTGAATTGTAATTATTGTGCTATTACTATTCAATATATTACATAATTAATATTTGATAAGTGTATGCTACATCAATATTAAGAATGCCTGAAACTTCCTACTGCACACCCTATTTTCAGTTAGTTATAACTTCTCATCCTTGCAATGATTTGACACAAAATTTTCTGTGCCAGGTGTCTGCCTCAGGCAGAATTTTGTGGTGTTCTTTGCTTTGTTTGTTGTGTTTTTTTGTTTTGTTTTTTTTTGTTTGTTTTAATGTCAGCCAAAGCAACTCAGCTATTCTAGGGAGCTGGCTAGGGAAAACTATGCAAAATAAACCTGGCAGTCTTTTTGAAGGGGCCTAGTGTGTCCCGATCCTGGGGGAAAGCTGTTAACCTTTGGCAAATGTGAGACTTTTGTTATCTGCTTAGGTTGGTAGGTTCAGATGGAAAACCTGCCAGAATGTGGGTGAACAGTGACTATTTAAGAGATCATAGTTCACCCTGTGCTCACACAGACCTGTATAAATATGATGCCCGATGTGACCATCCCATCTCAATGCCTTCAGTTTCAGTTCAAAGCCACCCCAATGTGTGCTTACCCGCCAAAAACTAGCATCCTCTTCCAGCCCCAGGCAGGAAACTGCTACATTCTGGTAATAAGATAAAATGTGTGATACATTTCAGACATTTTTTACTCCTCGTGTTCAAGGTTCATCTTTATATTGCTCATACTAAAAATACTGGGCATCCCTTAACAACAGACTGTTTTTAATTCCTGAAAAAAACTTGCAAAGGACCATTGGGAAAAGCAGATTTATTGAGTAAATTTTAAGGCTAAAGCAAGACTAAGCCTTGCCTTGCTTTTTCTTCTGAATTATTTTAGCAGCAAGATACCTCCAAGTGCATGCTTACTGCACGTGTTACGGGAAGAGGACAGCTTCCTTCTTCTCTCAATGGGCAGAACATACCTGCCTTGTCTCATTTTCTCCAACACCTGTCTCCAATCTGGCATTCCCCACACAGAGCTTGAAACTGCAGCAATTATCTTCCCTCATGCTGTGAAGCCACTATGCGTCCTGATGCATACCCCTAGATAGCATGAGTTTAATTGGTGGTGTTTACTTGAAGGCTCTTCTGCACTGGGCCCCTTCCACCCACCCAGAAGTTGCAAATCAGATTGTCAGAATAACATTGTAGATTGACAATTTATCATGAGTGAAGTGAAACCACACAGTTATCATGTTGGATACAGCATGAGTTTGAATCTGACTTCAATTGGTGGTATTCATATCCCCCAAATGAATAAAAGTATTTTGATGGTGAAGATTTCTGGCATTTTTCTGTGGTTTGATGTTATGGAGACCAGAGCATTTTCTAGGCATTTTTAAAATAATTTTTAATACATTTCATCAATTTTTAATATCTTAATTTGATAATTCTTTATATTAAAAGGAAAGCTATTCTATTTAAAACATTTGAGTATCTAAATTATAGTGCTTATTAAATGCCACCAATTGTATGTCTCTATAATTTGTAAAAACACACAGGATAGAGATAATTTGCTTATAAAAGAGTGTTTTAATTTGCATGCTATATATATAGTCACGTTGCTCTAAGGGGTGTAGCTGTTGTGTTAAAGAATGTCAGTATAGACAAAAATTAGAATAAAAATTAGATTTATTCAGTAAGTATTTGATGGCTGTATCACAAACTTTTTATTATGGTATTCAGTTCAAAGATATTTGAATACTTTATTGAGCAAACTGCATATTTTTCTAGCTAAATTGTGTATACTGTAGTCATTACATTTTTGCACACTTCAGTGACTGAGCTGCATGGACTACTTTAACTATCACCAAGAATACTTGACTGAGTTCAGCTGCTTATTTGAGTGCTTTGGTTTGTGTACTTTATTACTTCAGCTGGGTATGTTGATAAAGTTCTGTTCTGTGCTGTTAAATTTTTGGTTCTGCCAATCTAACTGTACACCATGCTGAGAGAACTGTGAGCATCGCTAAGTGCTTACTCCACGGTGAACATGAGTGGTGGAAATGTTATAATCTGCAGCGTTTTGTTAAATGAGCTGCATATTTTTGTTTTTATATATGTTGCTTACCCAGTTTTATACATTTGCCCAAGTCATTATATAAAATAAGCTTGATTGGAATAAGAACATTCTCTACCAGCTGTCTGCTCTGAGTCAGTATGTAACAAAATTAGCAACTTTCTCTTTCCAACAGTGGCATGATTGCATCCAAAGTTTAAGGCAATTGGTTTGGAGATCTTGTTTGTTTCATTCACTCTATGCAAACATCAAGATTAAGAAAGCAATTTGTCCCAACTTAATTTGTTTTCACAAATATGAACAGAGTTAAGTAACAGAGGAAAAACTCAGCATTCTAATACAGGAAAATGCGTCCATGTAGAATGTGGAATATATGGAGATCTAAATATTATCATCTGACTTAGAGGCCTACATTATAAACATAAGAAGATACAAAATAACTAGATTGATCCTAAGATGGATATTTCATCAAATAAGCAATATCCTAAATACTTTAAATTACAAATACAACATTTTGTAAATTATATGCATGCTTTCATGAGGGATTATAAAAATAAGCTCATCACACGGCCATTAGAAATTATCAAAATGCTGCAATAGACAAAATACAGGAAAACTCATGTACATGGATACGTATTTGCTCATTAAGCTTGGTACAAAATTGAGGTAACATCTTTAAGAAAGTGTTATTCTCAACTTGCTAATTTTTGAGTCACTCCCAGTAAAATGTGCAGGTTATTCTTAGACTTTATGTGAGTAATTTGCAGAGTTATGTAGCAGCTTGTGCTTCCATTTACAAAATCTTAGCACAGCCTCACCTCAAAAAAAACTTAATTTTTTCCTGAGTACAGTGTTTATTTAGGGCTACATAGTGTACCTGGGTCCCTACCTGCTCCTGTTATCAGTGTCCCACTGCAGATTGCTTTTACTTTAATATTATAATTCACTGTTGTCTGAGCAGACTGCCTGGAAGGTCCAGATTTGTTTTTGCAAAATTTTACATATGAAAGCTTAATTGATCTTATTTCTTCAAAGAGTGGCTATTTAATGCTCAAACTTCTCATGAACCATTACTTAAGAGTGTAAATATTTTAATAGTTTGTTCTAAAAACAAATGTGTGAATACCTAGGAGCAAATATAACTTTTAGTAGTCTGTCTTCGGTGACACCTGTGGGAAAGAAATTTAAAGAGAGAGGTACAAATGGAATGTATTAGGATATCCTGGAACATTATATTGAAATTAATTTTTTCCTGATATTTCATTTTTTTTTCTGCTTATATTATTGTTAGGTATTAAAAGACTATGAAAAACCAGGTGTACTAGATATCATATCTGAAAAGTAGATGTAATACATGAAATGAACTAAATTGAAGCTAGACTTTCTTAACAGAAACAGAATAAGTAATTTTGTATAAAATGACTTACAGCAGACAGATGGTAGTGAAGAAGGTTCTGCCTCTGTTTTCATTTACTTTTTGTGTCAAACCATTACTGGCAAAGATCTAGATTTTGCTCTTCCTTTGAAATGTTAAATATCAGATACAGTTTCCCTGTAGTTATTAGTATAAACTACTATCAGAATTGGACTCTTTTCATGTTCTCTATGATGGCTATATGCAATCTCTACTGCATAGGCATCCTTTAGAGTTCTTGCAGAGGAAAATTCTTCCTTTTGCCAAGGGAAATGTAGAGAAATACTCTTTTTCTTTGAGAAAGAAAACCAGAAATCTTTATTTTTTCCTGCTACTGTGTGAGGCCTAAGAATGTAGAAAAAAAGGCAAATAAGAAACTGTAAGAGATGAAGCAATTGGAAGGTTTTCATTAGGACTGCTACCATGTCTCCCAGCTTTCCACCAACTTTTCTGACACTTACTGCAGCAAACTGGAGTTGCTTCTCTCTTTTCACACCTGAGCAGCCTATTTCTTTGTATGGCGAGGATATCTGCTGAAAAATAAGCACACTAAATTTGAAACATACATTCTATACACATCATTGAGATGTAAACTGTCATGGACCATTAAAATTCCAGGAATACACAAGGAATCTATTATCTGGGATCTATGCAGAGTAAAATAATTTGTAAGATATACACCTACTCTCTATACTTTCTGTATACTTTTATGCATCTGTTATATGCAAAGCTCATATAAACTATTTCATAATTTATATGTGACCTCTTTCTTTTTGTTTTTTTTTTCCCCTCAGAGAGTAATTTTTAATGTCGTCAACTTCAGTAAAACAAAAAGCCTCTACAGGGACGGGATGGCTCCAATGGTGAAATCCACTAGCCTTATAAAATGGTAAGTTATCCTAAGTTATCCTTCCAAAGACTTGCTTGATGAGATAAAGGTGTTTTGCTTGGCACTTTCTTGTGGTGAAGATCTTGCTCCCTTTGGAGTAGATGGACAATCTGAACTCTGGAGGCTCCTTTCAGCTTTGCTGTTATGGTGTGTTGTAGTGCCTTGTTTCAAGTAGCATAACTGAAATGATATCTGTTTGAGCACACTGAACAGTTGGAGCTTGGACCAAATTATTTTTTGATGACACCCTCACTGTCTAACAGTTAGGACAGTCCCTGGCCTGTTTTTTTGCTCATGTCAGCTAGCAATCTCCCCAAAAGCCTGTGTGTGAGATGGACTCACAATACAGTATGTGAGATCTACTGGGGCTGATCTAGTTCCAAAAGGCTTTGTATTTGTTCTCCTTTTTTTGGGGCGGCTGGAGTTTAGTGGAAGGATGTGAGCTCTGCCATGTGAGTTGACCTAATGTGAACAAGCAGCTTTTGGGTTACTTTCTCTAAGACAGAAGCAAGCCAAGCAACCAGGCTGTAAGCTACACAGTGTATACAGTAGAGAAAGGCATGCACGTATGAAACACATGAATATCCATCTAGATGGTACATTTTCTCAAAGGTAATGTAATGAAACCTCTACTGTGAATAATAATAATATGTAAATTTAATGAATCCTAATGCATGCAAGACTCCCAAGAATTATGTGATTTGCCTTTAGCTAGGAGACTTGTTTGAATATGGATAGTGAGGTTAGACCATAAGTGTACAGTAATGTATTCTTGTAAGCCTTTGCAGTTGCTACTTTTTTATTGGTTGATTAATAATACATTTGATCAATCTGCACATTATCTGAGCCTTATAAATGTATGTTTCTTAAATACTTCAACTGTCACAAAATTTCCACCCACATAGTGGTAAAACTTTTAGTGGCCATAAGGTCACTGTTATTGTATGGTTTTCTCTTCATAGGACCAAAAAGCTATTTGATTTTTTTCCTTGGTGGTAAGGTCGTATGGTCAGAAGAACTGCCTCTGAATACAGTTAGTGGATGGAATCCATTCCAGCTCAATAGAAGCATGTAATAGCATTGAAAATTAATTAAAAGAATCCATTGTGTTTAGTGTATTTTGTAGCAAAAGCCATGTTAATTGTGTTTACTATTTAACTTCAGAAAAATCTTTTGGGGCATTTTGGGGCCATATTTATCAAGCATACTTTAATCATCTTTCACAACCTTTTCTTTCTCTCACTGGGGTCTGGTATTTGCAGCAAAGTATATTGTGTATTAAGTTTATCTATAAATCAGATATTGCTTTCATACAAATTTTATGCCTTACTTTGGTTTCAAATTAAAGTGTAAATCTTATAAAACAATGCAAAATGGGCTTTTTTCTAGAACCTATAGGCTCCTTCACTATTTTTAAAACAGATTTCTCTTCCATTTCCCCAGAGATCTATTTATTTTTGTGTTTTATACTTTTAGGGGATGTATTTTGCTCCTATGAAAGTGAGGAATGAATAACATTGCCTGAAGCCAGGCACAGTGTAGGCAGCAGGTGCTGAGCAGCTTCCTTGTACAGGGCTACTACTATACTTTAATCTTGTTTCGGCAATTCTAGCTGTAATACTTTTTCTTTAAGAAGATCATTATATTTTTAAGATTTTTTTTTCTCATAGTCTCTGTATGAAAACATCTTGCTGTACATTGAAGGTGCATGTGAATGCATACTGTTATCAGGGGCCTTAAATAGATTCGGATCTACTCAATATAATTTTCTGTCTTGATGTTAATAGGAATTATGTATGTGTTTTCCTGTTTGGAGATATACTTTCTATTAGAGTTGTATTCCATTTGGATGATGTTTTTTACAATTACCTCTGCATCTGTTTCCATGGCATTCTGGTGAAACCTATAAACAAAATTTTCTCTTTCTCTATTTGCTGTAGTAGGATTTACTAGCACTTGCACTTCATAATGCACCGTACGGGTAGTTGTGGTCCTTGAACATGAACAGGGCAATATCCAGCTGCATGGATTTGATCGTATTTGATGCTTTGTATAAATTAGTCTGGTTGCAACACAGAATCATTCAATGCAGCAAAGGTACTGAGGTTTATATGAGGGTAGCCAGGATTCATAACTGTGGAAGAAGACTGTTGGAACTCTCCATCTGATATTGAGATTTAATTCAGCAGAGGAGGTTAGTGGATATAATTAAATTAGAAAAAAATATCTTAATTACAAAACATTGAAGAAACACAAAAGGCTTTAAAATCAAGTCAAAAGGAAGAAGATTACCAGAACGGATGGGTTGCATATATTCTGTAACATGGCTCAGTTATTCGTCTCTTAAGTCTTCTGTGTTAAATATTTGAGGAACTCATCATTACTGTTCATGCCTATGGAGACATGTGATCCTTTCTGAAATTCTCCCAGCTTTCCCTGGCCCCACTGATAGGCAAACATAACTGTTCCACTCTCTTTTTATACAATCAGATTTCAATATTAGGATTATAATGTGTCTATTCTGTTTTGCATTTAAGAGATGTAGGTACGTTACTCCTCTTAGTAACGGATATTCAAGCCTAAGTTGTGCCTTTGTATTTAAATGAGAAAGTTCCCACTGTATTCAGAATCGAATTTGACCATATTGCTTGCAAAGTCCTGCATAGTAGATTGGCCTGCAGACACTGTGAATTTTAATGTTTGTTTTGACTGTGGTTATGTGAACATGGCTCTGAGCTTTGCAACATTTTGTGTGTTTGATTCTTGACTCTAGAACAAATCACTGCCAAGTGCTCTTGAAGTACAGAGTGCGTCAAACACAGATCAACGTTTATGACCTGTATTCTCTTGCCCTGTGGGGTAAGATCTTTAAATGCACGCAGCATCAAGGTTCAGCTCAGAGTTACTGATATAAGTGGAGTATATCACTGTCATCAAAGCACTCTATGTGGACACAGATGTTCTAGTGTTGATATATTCTTCTTTTTTGAAGTAAGGCCAAACATTTTCAGTAATGAGCTACTTGGGAAGCGTAAGCAATATGCAGAAAGTTAAGGAAAAAGATTTCATAGCAAAGAAAAAGATTATTTAAAAAAATAAATAAAAAATGAATTCTGATGAAAATGATATCTATTTCCTCCATATATGGTCATGAAATTACTGAGTATTCATTCCTAGGGGGACAGAGTAAAAAAATTCCAGCCCCCTAAGTAGGTTAAGCTCTAAGTCCCTCTACCCATTTTATTTTTTTTTCCCTGGATGTGCTATGTTGACACTAAAGAATATGAGGTTCTGTCAGTTCAGTTTCATCCATCAAATTTCTCTGCAATGACTAAGAGCTCATATGTAGAAATGCAGCATTGTGTCACACCATGTTACATCAGTTGCTTTTCATCGCAAATTGGACAAGATGATACTCAGAATTTTATTTCAGGCCAGTAGAATGGGCTGCATCTGTTTGCTGAGCATTTTTGCTTAGAAATAGCTGATTATTCAGAATTATTACAACAAAATTTTTGGTGTTCTTTTCCTCAATAATGACTACTATAAATATAAAATCTCAATTAATATCATATAGACCTGTTCTAATTTTCCTGGGTCTTTTTGCTTTGTTTGTTCTGTGGAGGTGAAGAATTTCAAGGGAGGTGGATGTAGGAAAATTAAATTTTTGCTATGCTGATGCAGGTTCTAGGTTCTATTGTAATCTTGTTCGTCTTTTCTACTTCAATCAAGGGCAACCTAATTTTGTTGCAATTCCTTAATCATGAAATGCTCTGTACTTGGAAAGTGTTAGTAAAGACTACCATGAAGGCATAGCAGTGGAAAACACCTCAAGTACATATGTACATATACCATAGTATTATATTTATTGCGTGAAGTTTTAGAAGTTTCTCAAAGTGAAAGAGAAGTGTGAATTGTTGGAGAGGCAGCAGATTTTCCAAATGATGAAATGAGCACATATTCCCTTTGGCAGAGAACAGCTATGACTCTTGATTATTCAGTATGAGCATTGCCTCATTGGGAACATTAGTTTTTCAAATTGTGCTAACCTTCTAAAAGTAACAACTGGCCACTCATCACCCTAGTTATTTCAGCAAGATCATGTGCAAAACTCTAATTAGTATTTATAGAACAGCAACTCCTCCCAGTAGAATAGTGGCAGTAGCTGGCAAATATCTGTTTGACACTTGGTTTTAGGCATACATTGTATTTTTTTCTGCATTTCAAATAAGTGGAGAGCAGTAGGTGAAGTCCCCATAATTAAGGGAAAAAGGATAACAAATAATGTGGTTCTTGAATGGATGAGCACAAGGTTAAAGGCTGTGCTGTAGTTTTGATGCTGGATTTCAAGAATTGTTTGTTTATAAGTAATAAAGCTAGTTAAAATATTATGGGGCCTTCAGCATATGAGAGAGGATTTATGTCTAGATTCACATGTGTTTTGTTTATAATGTCAGATTTCAAACTGCTACTTGGCAAAGCAGCTACTTTCTTCCCTGTCTTTTATCTCACTCAGCACTGATAGCTTTTAACTGGATAGCTGCCTTCCCCAGCAAGCACTCTGCTACCTCTGTTGCTATAACATCTCATGTTAAATACTCACAACACATTGCTTCTGAAGCATTTTTCCTTTTCCAGTAAACCTGGGAGTACAGAAAAACTTTTAGCAAATTAATTCAAATTTGAATCTATATGTATCTTGGTAAATATTGTCATGATAAGGAATTTTGGTAGACATTGAGAAAAGCAATGCAAGTTTTATGAACAATACTCCCATATGTTCCATTCATCAGAAGGGGACAAGGCTGAGAAAATCTGAATTTTGAGTAGCTAAAATGTGTTGATTCTTGCCAAGTTTCTTTAACGTTTGTGTCTACAATGCAGTGTTACAATCACTACCATGTCTACCAGGCAGCATTATACATTCAGAGGCTTTCAACAGCATTTTTAGTATGCATTTAAATATCTTTAGCCATAAGATAAGCTATTTGTGAAATGAGCTGTCATTTGTGGTGAAACAGTGAGAATAAAGCACTAAATATATATATATATAGCTTGCTAAGCTGAAACACTAGAATTGCTTACTATAAAATCTATAGCAGGCTAGGCTTAGAGATAACAATCACCTGAGTTTAGGTAAAGAAGCTGTTAGCATTGCCTAATTCATGCCTTGGCCTATTTTACTACCTGCACTACTCTCTGAAGTCTCTTCCTTTGCCAGTTTTATAAGGTAATGTATGCTTGTTCTTGCTTTCCCCAGGGATCTGGTGAGAATGCTTTTGGAGGTTGAGAAATATTTCCCATCTCACAGATGTGTGTTGATGCAGTTTTTGCCAGGTGCAGATCTTGCTCCTCAGAGTTTCTCCTTCCCATGAACTAGTACAGCTCTGCATAGGGTTGCCAGATAGGCACCTGGCCCGAGTTAAAAGCAAGAATCATAGAATCATAGAATCACCAGGTTGAAAGAGACCCACTGGATCATGGAGTCCAACCACTCCCACCAATCTCTAAACCANGCTCTTCTCCAGGCTAAACAATACAAAGAAGATTTCAGTACAGGCTGGGAGATGATGTGATTGAGAGCAGCTTTGCATAGAAGGACTTGGGATAACTGGCTGATGAGAAGCTCAATACGAGCCAGCAATATGTGCTTGCAGCACAAAAGGCCAACAGTATCCTAGGCTGCATCAAAAGAAGTGTGGCCAGCAGGGTGAGGGAAGTGGTCCTGCCCCTCTACTCTGCTTTTGTGAGACCCCACCTGGAGTATTGCAACCCGTTCTGGAATTCTCAATATAAGAAGGATATAGAACTATTGGAATAGGTCAGAAGGAGGACTACAAAAATGATCAGAGGACAGGAGCACCTCCTGCGTGAGGACAGGCTGAGAGAGTCAGAGGTGTTCAGCCTTGAGAAGAGAAAAGGTCCAAGGAGATCTTATAGCAACTTCCCAGTAACTGAAGGGGACTACGAGAAAGCTGGGGAGGGACTTTTTACAAAGGCATGTAGTGATAGGACTTGGGGGAATAGCTATAAATTGGAGAGGGGAAGATTTAGACTACACATAAGAGGGAAATTCTTCACAATGAGGATGGTGAGGCACTGGAATAGGTTGCCTAGGGAAAGGCATAGAACCATAGAATGGTTTGAGTTGAAAGGGACCTTAAAGATCATCTAATTCCAACCCCCCTACCATGGGCAGGGACACCTCACACTAGGATCAGGTTGCCCAAGACCCCATCCAACCTGTTTTTGAAGACTTCCAGGGATGCGACCTTTCCAACTCAAACCATTCTATGGTTCTATGATTTAATCTTGGTCTGGTTCATGACATGTATCTGAAACAAGCTCTATGGGCCCAACTGGAGGAACAGTGACAAGGGTGGGACTAAGTGGCTGGAGCAGGGGAGAAGGAGTGAGGATAGCAGATGCTAGGAAAATGCCTAGATAATTGTCTGTGGAACCACGGTCTGCATTTCAATAACTTGTAGCATTTTAATTGGAGAAAATAGTGAAAAAGACATTGCAGTGTTGACCTTTTAAAATCCCACACTGAGTGATAAGCAGGAGTGGTTTTATCTTGGTCTTTGGAAGAAAATAAGATGTTTTTAGACAGTTTTGAGGTTGGCATGTATATAAAAGTAAAATAACTGCCTCTGTAGTAAATCCCTGGTAAATTAATGTTTGTGTGAATCTTTTGAAATAATAAAAGAAACAGACCAAACCACTCTAAAAAAACATAAATGAAATGCACTCTCTTCCCCTTTCCCAGTTCAGCAAAGGCAGTTATTCCTGGGAATATAGAATAGGCTACATATCACTCTTATCAGTAACAGCTTTTGTGGAAATAGAGGAACAGTCTTTTTCTGCTGACACAAAGTATGAATCAGATCCTCAAACTAATGTGTTTATTGTGCAAACTTAATGGAATTAGTTTGTGGCAAGAAAGTAAGTTAAATTTTATTGACTGGATACTTTACTGGAAATTTAAGATGCAGGGTAATTATGTTGGGGAAAATTAAAAACAAGGAAATTAAATTAATATAAGAGAAGGCAAATGAATTTTAGGATTCAAAGAGAAAATAATGAAGAAGCTCCAAAAGACTGCTAAATAATCATTTTAAGCCCCTAGCTGTTTTATATGTATGTGTGTGTTTCCTCATCATTTATCTGACTGATCTCCTATAAATCAATTTATTTAGATTACAGTAGAGTCAAAAGGCCCCAGCCAGGATCAAGACTCATTGTGCTTAGTGCTGTGGAAACATATAAACTGACAAAGTCCTTTACCAAACTTGTGAAAATTTTATGATTGATTTCAGTAAGAGCAAAGTCAGGCCAATACCGAGCACTTCTGAAAATTCCATCCTTAAAGATTTATTCCAAGCAGTAACTGTTTAAAAAATGACATACTGCTTACATAAGAGTCTAAATATTTGATGGTTATAGTATTTACATCTAAAACACCAGAGGCTATGTGCTTTAATACCTCAATCTGTTTCCCATATACTCTGTCAACATGAGTTCCCTGCATTGATTGAGGGCACTCTGTGATCCCTAAGGTTGTATTCATGAAAGGTTACCCTTGGTACTACTTTATTCATGAAAGGGTTGAAGCACACAGGAAACAAATGAGTCTATTCCTGCTAGGTGGATTTTTGTCATCTATAAATACTTAATTACTGGGGTGCTGATGAGAAATGCAAAATCTTTAAGAAGTGTTGTTGCCTGAAAATAATTCCCTCATCACCAGTGCAAATCACAATGAAATTTGCAGTTGAGAGGTTTTGTGGCAGTTTAAAACAACTGAATTGTAGGGTTTTCTCACTACAGTTCATGGTATTGAGTTTAATGGCTGCAAAATATGACCAGAGCTGTGCATTGCATCCCATCGTGAAACAGGTCATTCTCTTTCTTCAGGTGATGGACATTTGGTGGAACTGATTGCATCAAAAGTGTTCAGAGAACCGGGTCCCTAACTTTTGCAGGTTTAAAAAAAAA
>WAAB01013447.1:0-53759 GCA_013389865.1 Piaya cayana | reverse complement strand
TGTTGCCTGAAAATAATTCCCTCATCACCAGTGCAAATCACAATGAAATTTGCAGTTGAGAGGTTTTGTGGCAGTTTAAAACAACTGAATTGTAGGGTTTTCTCACTACAGTTCATGGTATTGAGTTTAATGGCTGCAAAATATGACCAGAGCTGTGCATTGCATCCCATCGTGAAACAGGTCATTCTCTTTCTTCAGGTGATGGACACTTGGTGGAACTGATTGCATCAAAAGTGTTCAGAGAACCGGGTCCCTAACTTTTGCAGGTTTAAAAAAAAAAGTATATAAGATTGAGGCTTCCCCCCTTCAAAATGAGTCTGTAAGTTAGATAAATATGGGCAGCATTGAACTCAAAGCAGAGTCAAACTACCAAGAGGACTTTGCAGCTTTTCATTGCAATTTTGTACTTTGAACTAATGGAGCGAAGCAGAATGAAAATCACCTCTGTTAAGAATGGCATTTATCAGCTGTAAGTACTTAGTAGTAAGAGCCCTACACCGACAAAGCTGAGTGTCACCAAGAAATGTACTTGAAAATCAGACTGTTAACACAGGACTACACAAATAAGAGCCAAAAACTGTAATCAGAAAATGCAACATCTCTTTAAGAATATTTTAATGGTATGAAGAGTGCTATACAAGTTGAATTTAACAAGATGCAATAACCTATGACATAATATAATCGAGAATGCACCAGGATGCAGCACAGTCAGGTTAAATTTTGAGTTTCCTTTACTTAGCCTTGCAACTTGAAAGATCTTTCAACATATAATTAAAAAAATTACATAGTACCGTTTAAATTTACATATGACATAAAAGCATATGATGTGCAATATATCAGAAATAAAATCCTAGGTAAATTTAGAACTGAAATATCCAGCCTAATATTTTTAAATGTTTGTTTGAATCATTGACAACAACTTTTCATTCATTTTCTGTAAGGAAATAATATTTAGTATAGAGGAAAAGGTAACAGGATCTCTTCATTGTGAACTTCTGATAGAAATGAGACACTTATTGGGCACCTGCCTTATGTTTGGAGTGCCATTGTGAAAGCCAAAGCAATGAGTTCCATTTTTCTTTTAATAGAGCATAAAATAGAAGACAAAAACATTTTGCTGTACTGTGGAAATTGAGAATTGTAGAGAAAATAAGCAGTAAACAAGTATGGCAGGTGATAAGTCAGGAACAGAACATAAAAATAATAGGTGCTGTATCTTATGGTATTCAACAGTTGTGTATAAACCCAAAATATGAAACCTAATTTTTATACCATGGTTACTAGGGCTAAGTTATGAATTAACTTCCCTATGACGTGTCACTGGTTTGACGGAATTAAAATTTAATGATAATATAACAGATAAAAGATCCATCCTGCATCTCTAGATGCTGAGGCAGTGGCTGAAGTTTGGGTTTTTTTCAACTGCTTCAGGTAGGCTTATTGAATTCTAGCTTGAAAGTGAAACTTTGTCTTCCTGCTTCGCTGTATTAAACATCTATGAGATTGAAAACCTAGCAAGAGCTCTCCTAGTGTGATTAGAAAGTGTCCAATATTTTTTGGCAGCAAATACTAATTCCAATCTTTCTGTCTAGTACTGCTCAGGCAGCACAAGGATAACTGGCTGTCAGATGCTTTGGGTAATGGAAAGGTGAAAATCCAGTCTCTCAGTGGAAAGCTGGCAGCTTTGCTGACAGTTCCCTGCCTCTGGAAAATGAGTGGTGCTGGGTTGAGGAAGGGCTGTGCTGGGCAAGGGAGCTGGGTGGTGCAGGTGTCCATCCTCAGGGCAGCATATTTGCTACAGGTGTACAGGTAGTTGGAAAAAAAGGCACTTGTGTCTGCTTCTTTCACCCTCAATAGAATGGATGTCCTAGGATGGGAGCTCTGTTTGTCTGGTAAGGGTATTTTCCCACTAGCATGTGAGCTATTTAAGAGATTTTTATCTTTTAACAGTGAGGAGTGAATGGATATACTTCAAAATGATTGCAATAAGCCATGAAATGTTCAATGTGGTTGAACTGCTTTGTTTGAAGTTAGATGCCCTGTATGGCCCCAGGCTGTGAGAGGTCCTGGTTGTTAGGGGGCTGCAGCTTCCTGCCTCAGGGATCATCTGCTCTCAGGTCCTGCCTGCTTTCTCTTGCACTGCTCAGCCTCTGCTTTGCACAATTTTGTGGTCTTGTTCTCTCACATTTCCCATTTTGTGCTTTTGCACAGCTATCCCTCCTCAATGCTTCCAAGCCTGGAGTCGAAACAGCGGCTGGTGAGAGGGCCCAGGATTTGCCAGTGTGCCCTGTCCCTTTGGAGGTCACTGCATGTGTGCATGTGGGTTGTGTGTGTGTGTTAACTCATGTGCCGTCTGCTCACAAACAGTGTAGCTGAAGGAACTGTGTCATGAGAAACACAGTAATGAAAAGAGGGTGTCCTAGTAGCAGCTTAAGAATTACATTTTTAGTAGGAATTAGTTGTAAAATTATTAGTGCATTGCACTGGGTATCTGGATTTGCATTGAAATTATTTCAAACAGCAAAATTAGTAACTTCTGAAATTGAAAAATGCTGTTGAGATTGAGGGAAGAGGATGAGTTTGTGTTAGCTTTTTGTCTGGAGATTTCAGTTGTTCAGCCTTTTTCAGGTGCTGTTGTAAAAAGTACTCTGTTCATTCTATGAAGAATTTTCCAAAGCAGTTTATAGGATATGTGTGATGCCCTTAAGCAAATTTATAACTGGGGTCTACTGAGAGTTCTCTGAAATATCTCCCCACCCTGCATCCTGAAGTGAGACATGCATACACCAGAAGTCAGCATCTGTAATATGTGTAGCTGTTTTCTTTGGCAAGAGTCTCGCAGTACAGTGAAAATGAACAGAGCATTCTGGATTTGTCATTTCTAATACTCATCAGCCTGTATCTATGTACTGTGAAGGTCTAGAAACCAATAACCTAGATGAATCATAATGTCTCAGGTGTATGAGTGCATATATGTCTGTGTATGGGATGCTTCTTCAGTTTGTTTTCTTTTGTTTTTACTTTGGCAAAGAATTCCAATTTTATACTGTTGGACTGGGCTTCAAAACCAAATCTGAATAGAGGAAATAAGAGTGGCTGAAATTTGAGAGGAAATAGTAGCACAAAGTGAAATGTATGACTAACTCTGTCTGAGGCCCCCGGATATTAGAAATTGCAGAAGGAAATAAATTACATGTTGACTGCATGTTTTTTTTCTTCTACAATTAGAGAAATGGAAACCAGAGTATCTTCTGTATAAAATAACAGTGAGCCATGATGGTATTTTAGTTCTTAAAAGCAGCACAATAGAGTATAGCATTAACATTCACAGTACTGCCACTGTGTGGCTTCCCCTGAAATTTTGCAGGTAAGGAAAGCCATTCTCTACCAAACCATCGTGACACTCAAAGCAGCATTGTCCATGTGGGAAGGAAAGTGATGGCTATGGAAATTGCATGGATGTGTTTCAAAGAACTTAGTCAGTTTTTTTATTTTTGGTTTTAGTTTGCCTTTCTTGGGGGAGGGGGGATTTTATGCTTGTGAAGCTCCTGCCCTCCAAATACATGTTGTTATCTCAACCTAGCATTTCAATACCTTAAGGTTTACAGTTGAAACTGAAGTATTTTATTTTTGTTTTGAAACCTAAACTTTTTATTAGGGTTTCTTTTTAAGGTTTTACCTCTTTAAAGTATGATGCAATTAAATTACATACATCCACTGAGAGAATATTGTGTTAACAGAAGTGAAGGCTGTTTATAGCTTTAACTTAACATATAATTTATAAAAGCCATTTCTCTTGAAGCCACAAAAAAGTGTGGATTAAGCTTTGGAAAGCCTTCTGGTAAGTGAAGCGGAGCTACTGGTGTATATATTCACATACAACATTTACAAGTATCACTTCATACGTCCAGCTTGATAGCGTGTGACAATTGCATGAGAAGTTAACAGTCACTAGTGCCTCAATAGAAACTATTTATTAGAATATCTTTTAAAAGATTCACCTTTAAGTAAAAATATTTGATATTTTGAGTTGTGCTTTTGCACTTCCCTCTTACATTGGTATCAAAGTTTTTTTGTTTTGTGTGTTTGTGTAACTCAAACCTATCGCAACTGTCACAAAACCCTCTGGCACGTAGTACCAGAATACAGTAATTAAAGTCAAGCATAACGTTTTAAAAATACTTCAGGTAATTTTATTAAAATATAGTATCTTTTTACCGTAGCAGTGGTGAATAAAACTCAAACCTCTAGATTATTGAGGTTTTGTTTACTTCCACTTTCTGTAAGGGGCTGTGCCGGATATCTTCCATCTTAATGTCAAACTAAACAGCTTTTTTCGACATGGCAGTTAATTAGTCTTTTTTTTTTTTAATATAGAAAACTGGCAAATGTTGAAATAGAAGTGTCTCATGTTTTTGTGTCCTACCTAGTTATGGTTAGGTAGGCCAGAAAATTTGGAAACTAGTAATGACTGATGTATCTCTGACATTGTTTGACTTCTATGCTCCTCCTCCTGTTTCATGTAGTATTTCCTTGAATCTGAGATAAGAACTTCAGAAAGCAGTGCCTTGAAAATAAGTACAGTCTATTACAGACATGAAAATTCAGCAGTGCTCAGGAGTTGCAAGGTAATAATAAGCTAATTGTGAAGTCTTTAATTGCAAAGGAAGGAACTTTTCAGTTATCCAGTGAGGAAAATTTCTATAAGAAATAAAGAAAAAAAAATATCCAATGACTGCTGTTTCAAATGATGGTGTCACAGTCTGACTGTACAACAAGACTGAACCTCTGAAAGTCCTCCCCAGTCAAATGGCAATAGCTGCTTGTGACATGTATACAGGTGAAAGCAGATAAAATGTAAGTCAGCTGAGGTAGGAGGAGGATTTTAAAAGTAACTAATGAGACCTTTACAGGTTTTGAAGAGTTAGGGTAATTCTGTTTGGGGTTTTGTGGGACATAAATTGAAAGGCTAATTTCAGGAATTCAGCCAGCTCAACCAAGGCGGTTATAATGTTTTGTTGTCTTCAGCTTAGAGTCTCATCCCAAGATAGAAATATACTGCTTAACTAGTGTTTATTATCACATTTTACAGGAGGAGAGATAAAGGCAGAGGATAATAGATTTTTTCAAGGTCATTGTAAGGATCAGCTCTGGAACTAACTCAGAATTTTTTCATTTTGTTTTCTTCTCAGTTCAGTGATCTGAAAACAACAAAAATCTTCTACCAGATTTACTACATTATACTGTTTCACTATTACCTTAAAATTTGATCCAATTCATAGCTTGGCTGTAAGCAGGTCCACATTGGGTTTAGCTATTTACTTATTTTGATTTTTTTTCATAGATTTATTTATAAAGTCCTAGAGAGAGCCNCTGAGAGAATATTGTGTTAACAGAAGTGAAGGCTGTTTATAGCTTTAACTTAACATATAATTTATAAAAGCCATTTCTCTTGAAGCCACAAAAAAGTGTGGATTAAGCTTTGGAAAGCCTTCTGGTAAGTGAAGCGGAGCTACTGGTGTATATATTCACATACAACATTTACAAGTATCACTTCATACGTCCAGCTTGATAGCGTGTGACAATTGCATGAGAAGTTAATGGTCACTAGTGCCTCAATAAAAACTATTTATTAGAATATCTTTTAAAAGATTCACCTTTAAGTAAAAATATTTGATATTTTGAGTTGTGCTTTTGCACTTCCCTCTTACATTGGTATCAAAGTTTTTTTGTTTTGTGTGTTTGTGTAACTCAAACCTATCGCAACTGTCACAAAACCCTCTGGCACGTAGTACCAGAATACAGTAATTAAAGTCAAGCATAACGTTTTAAAAATACTTCAGGTAATTTTATTAAAATATAGTATCTTTTTACCGTAGCAATGGTGAATAAAACTCAAACCTCTAGATTATTGAGGTTTTGTTTACTTCCACTTTCTGTAAGGGGCTGTGCCGGATATCTTCCATCTTAATGTCAAACTAAACAGCTTTTTTCGACATGGCAGTTAATTAGTCTTTTTTTTTTTTAATATAGAAAACTGGCAAATGTTGAAATAGAAGTGTCTCATGTTTTTGTGTCCTACCTAGTTATGGTTAGGTAGGCCAGAAAATTTGGAAACTAGTAATGACTGATGTATCTCTGACATTGTTTGACTTCTATGCTCCTCCTCCTGCTTCATGTAGTATTTCCTTGAATCTGAGATAAGAACTTCAGAAAGCAGTGCCTTGAAAATAAGTACAGTCTATTACAGACATGAAAATTCAGCAGTGCTCAGGAGTTGCAAGGTAATAATAAGCTAATTGTGAAGTCTTTAATTGCAAAGGAAGGAACTTTTCAGTTATCCAGTGAGGAAAATTTCTATAAGAAATAAAGAAAAAAAAATCCAATGACTACTGTTTCAAATGATGGTGTCACAGTCTGACTGTACAACAGGACTGAACCTCTGAAAGTCCTCCCCAGTCAAATGGCAATAGCTGCTTGTGACATGTATACAGGTGAAAGCAGATAAAATGTAAGTCAGCTGAGGTAGGAGGAGGATTTTAAAAGTAACTAATGAGACCTTTACAGGTTTTGAAGAGTTAGGGTAATTCTGTTTGGGGTTTTGTGGGACATAAATTGAAAGGCTAATTTCAGGAATTCAGCCAGCTCAACCAAGGCGGTTATAATGTTTTGTTGTCTTCAGCTTAGAGTCTCATCCCAAGATAGAAATATACTGCTTAACTAGTGTTTATTATCACATTTTACAGGAGGAGAGATAAAGGCAGAGGATAATAGATTTTTTCAAGGTCATTGTAAGGATCAGCTCTGGAACTAACTCAGAATTTTTTCATTTTGTTTTCTTCTCAGTTCAGTGATCTGAAAACAACAAAAATCTTCTACCAGATTTACTACATTATACTGTTTCACTATTACCTTAAAATTTGATCCAATTCATAGCTTGGCTGTAAGCAGGTCCACATTGGGTTTAGCTATTTACTTATTTTGATTTTTTTTTCATAGATTTATTTATAAAGTCCTAGAGAGAGCCCTAAAGTTGTTTGCCGTGTTCCAGAAGCATATTGCTACCCTAGCAGGATTTAGCACATGATTTTAGTTATAAGGGAATATTTATTCTAATCTGAGAGCTAGAATTTGCCTCTCACAACACTTATATAGAACTTATCTGCTCTAGATTATTGAAAATAATGCTTGTATGAATTCCTTTGTGTTTTAAAGGTGTCTAAAAACATACGCAGACACTCCAAACAACGCAGCAAGACTTCCCATAAGCTCCAGAATTATTAAACTCGGTGAGCTATTCTAAACAAACCATGTGCTGGTTCAGTGGAGCTCACAATAAATGGCCTCTTTAGTCCTCTTCTTTGCATGACGTTCTGCTACAGAGCTTCTGTGCAGGTTTGGAAACTTGTCCCAGCTATAACTGCCTAGAAAACCTGGCTTTCAGAAGTTTTCCGACTAAGTTTGATCCACTGAAATGAAGGTTCATAACACAAAGGTTGTCATACCCTTTGTTGAAATGGTGGCCCTGTAATGTGGCATATTAAATATTTAACATAGTTTGCAGCAGATAAAAAGCAATTTTGTTTAATTTTTCCTTAATATTAATGTTATCATGCACCTTAATCCTTTCATTATAATAAAAATTTGTTCAAGCTCATTCTTATTAAACTTTTTCTAATTTATAAGGAGATGGATGTTTTGCTTCTGATCCTAATAAGTAATAAGGCCAAAATGCCATTGTAAAGAAAAAGGGTGAAAGCTGGGAAGGAGTATTCACTGGTGTATGGGGAAGATTTTCAGGCTAGAGAAGTAAGTTAATTTTTTTACCCAAGGACAACAAAGACAATGCTTATCTCCCAAGTAACCCTGCTCAAAATTTTGGGTCAGTTGTCAAGGAATGAAATGAAATACCTGCAAACCACTCAGTGAAATGAACTGAAAAATAATTTATAAAGAGGTTGCCATTCATTTCTAAGTAAGGACCATTCTTCCATCTGTAGCCTGTAGCTCTGAACTGCAGATAAAAAGAAAAATATTCCTGAGGGGAATTAATTTCAAATCAACTTTTCTCTGCTTTCTACAACAGAAATGTAGTTGGTAACTATTTATAATACTAATTAAAGATGTGTTCCTCCAAACACTTAGTGTTAATAAGGTTACTGGAGGCAGTAAGTCCTTGATACAAGAACAAACCCATCTACCTACACCTAAAACCAATGGCAAAGTATGCAACATATATGAATAATGAAAATAAAACAACTTTAAGGTAATATTGTTCAGCATTTGAATATATTTAGGCAATACTCATATTTATACATATATATGTACTCGTATACTGAATATATACTCAAATACATGCTCATATACCTACCCCCCCCCCAAATACTTAATGAAATAGATTGATGTGGCTCTGCTAATTGTAATAGAACCACAGCTGGTAATGGAGTGACCATTTTTGTACTGGGTCCAACGTTTCCTGTTTGATTTAAAAATTCTTTGTTTACTCTTTTCCTTCTTTCTCTCATCTAATTCTAATTTACACACACAAAAAAGGAAATTCATATGTTTGCTTTAAAATGACATTTTTAATATTACTGCGCAGCTTTTCTATGACTTTTTAATTTCTAATGATCACAGCCCATCAATTGCAAGGACAAAATACTGCTAATTTGCTTGTATACAAAGAACTTTATTGCACTTGTGGTAGATGCATGTTTTATAAAAGAGAACATTTTCTTTTAAATATTAAGCCGATTAAAACTGCCTTTGCATAGTTCTTAGGACTACTGAATCCCTTGTTATTTGACTTTCTAAATCAATGTAACTCATGCACAGAATAATTATATAGATATTTCTGTTGAGAAAGCAAAGAACGAACTTACAATATAAAGAATAAAATATTGTAGCTGTGGGGATTGTGGATACAATAGGTCAGTCCTTGTTTTTATGTCAGTGTAAATCTGGGGAAACCTTTGGATTTAGCTATAGTTATTTTAGATTTACGTCACTGTAAGTTAGGCTACTTACCTATACTTCATTATACTACAAGATACTGTGGTCTCAGTCCGGTGAAGTACTTACTTAATCTTGGAAATTCGAGTAGTTCTCTGAAGTCAGTGTTGAGCACAAATTTAAGTGTTTTGCTAAATATAGGCTTCTCCTAAATGACAGCAATGTACACAGATAGCCAGCAGTTTTGTCTCCCACTTGCTTCTAATTCAAATAACTGTATCCCGAATATCTCCTGCCTAGATGAGGTTAGCACCCATGTGAATATCAGCTGACTGAGGGCAATCTTAAAGGCAGGTAGAGATGGGATTTTAGGTAATGTAAAACACACCAACAATGGGGAACCACTTTTGTTGTAGAAAATCCTTCTGCATTGTATACTGCTTCTGAAAAATCCTGATAGCATGTAAACAAACTTCAATTTACTGCCTTCACTGAACAGCTATAAGACTATGCTCTCTTCTCTGGCTGTACACCTGTTGTTGGTATGCTTGCAGCTTCTCTTCAGCTGCACCAACTGCTGAAGATATAGTTGTGCTTCTTTCCTTGTGTCCTCAGAAAATACAGAGAAATTCTAGGCTTCATCATACAGGCCAAACAGCACTGCTACTAGTCTTAGAAGTTGTCATGTATCTTGTCCTAAGATAATGAACTGAGACAGTCGTTTGCAATTGTCAAAGTGACAGCTCTCAAATCCTGTGGTCATAAGTAGCAAAGCTCAAGCTGATAGAAGACAGTTTCTCAGCAGGGCTTGTGGTTGTTATCTTTCCTACTGAAACAGATTAGAAGACTGAGGAATCTTCCTGTCCTCCATAATGAAATGGGGAGAGCTGTTAGCAACTGTGATGAAAACCAGTAAAAAATAGGAGAGGAGAAAGAGCAGAAGGTAAAAAGAGATTTGTAATAATAGGAGAAGCTTTAGGAGAAAGAAAAAAATATCCTAACAAATCATCAGTCCCAACAGAATTATGATGCAAACCAGAACACATGCCTTTGTGAAATTGCATATTTATTTTATAGGATCCATAGCAGTCTCCTATGATGGATAGCCAAATTCTTTCTGAAATCAAGGGGGAGGTTGTCTGTTTTGGTGTTTTTTCCTAGTTATGCATAAAAGAACAACTACTATGTCCTTCATCTGAGTGGAAAATGCAAAGAACAGCTTGCAGTATCTATAGATGAGTTTTATGAAGGTAATTAACCTTAGCCAGAGATACTAGGGATTTCCTCAGTCATGCCTGTGACTTTGAAATAATGTATTAACAAGCCAATTTAATGAGACAACCCCAAAAATCCCATGCTGGATTTCTTATTGTAAGTACTTGAAGTAAAAATCCTTGGCAATAATATGTGTTAGCCTGAATAATTTTGCAAGCAAAGTGGTAGATGTTTTACTATGTAGAGGATTTGATGAAACACTGCAGAATGAGATGTAAGGAAGAATCCTACAAGGACAATGAGATAGATGCCCACAGCTTTAATCTTTGTTCACATGTAATTTGTCTCCAGCTGTTAAGCTTTACACTGATGTGTATATAGGTTGCTTTCATCGTAGTCTGGACTTCTGTGCAGCAAAATGTATATATTGAAAGCTGCTGCTAAGGACTTTAGGAAGATTATTAATTTACTTGAGGTCATATACAACATGTTGCTTAAGTGCTCTGCTACATCAATGACAAAGCTGTGTACTTTTTGTCTGAAAGTCCATGACATGAATAATCATGATAACTAGCTTGCTTATTAATCATATAAAAAGGGGATCACTTAGTATAAAAACTGCGAAGATCACATGGGCTGTGTCTGCTCTGACATTTCATATCCGCAGAGCTCAATCTACATCTTGCTGAAATCAATGGATGTTTTGTCCAACACTTCTATGAGTGTAAAATTCCCCAATTAAGTGCTGCAATATAAATGTTGCTTTTGCAGTGCTTGTAATAGAATATCTTTAAACAAGAAGGAAGGGAAGTACCATTCTCTATGCAGTCCACAGTAAAGACACACAATTGAACAGAAATACAGCCTATTAACAGAATAGTGAAACTGAAGATTTGGGTCTAAAAGTGAAATTAAGAACTTCTTTTTTTCATGACATATCTAAATAATAACAGTATATTCACTTTGGCAATAACAGATGAACCTCCATACAAGAGATTGAGTCTGGTAAATCTCAGCGGTTTCACAGCTGTCAGAATGCACCTGGCAAGCTTAAGGGAGAAAAATGGTAGTAAAGAGTAAGAAAGAAACTGTCAGTAATGTTACATGCCCACTTACTAAATTGACTTAAAGTAGATATGGAAATTTAGGCCTAAAATGTTTCTCAATATTTTTAGAGAAGAGAGATTTTCAGTTTCTTTCAAATGAAAAGTGTTCTTTAAATTCATAAAGATTTACAGAAGTACAACTCTACTCTGCATGTAATGGAAGCTTTACTCTCACAAATTTTCAATGGCATGGCAGAATGTCTCTTATATGTATGCCTTTCTTCACAAGCATCAAGTTTAAAGGGAGTTTTTATTGAACCTCTAAAGATCTCCTGAGTTGCAGAAAAATAGTTACAAAACCAATGGCTATGTATGTGAAAAATGTTCAAGTTCTGTTTTAAGTATTACTTGGCGTATCAAAAACTTTGCACTGGTAATTGCATTGCCAATGATGTAGTGTCCCATTGCTAAAGAAATAATAGGTAAAAGTCATGCAATTTTTTTTTTTTAATGGATACGCAATTGAGTTTTGTAATGAGAAAATAATACAAATGATACCCTTCAAGAATTAAACAGACTATATTACACAATAAAATTACTATGAGCAACAGTTTAATTCTGAATTGTGCATGAAATATCTGCATTTTCCACTTTATGACAGTCTTTTCTTTAAACAGTTTATGCTTTGCTAATGACCAGTACATATAACCGGGAACCTGCAGAAGGATTATAGTTGATACAAGCTGATGTACTCTTGTTGATCTCAGTTTGCAAGCTTTTTAATGTTAAAAATTCTACTGAAATATTCAGAAAATTTTGAAGACCCTCCCAAGCTTATCTATTCTCTTGCTTCCAGCATGCTGCGTTTAGTAATGCAACTTGTAGACTTTTAGCTGCTGCTTGGCTAGTGTAAAAGTGACTTAGAAGCAGTTTCACCACAGGTGTGTGAGATTGTGAGATGCTTCTCTTTTTCACTGCTGGAACAATTATGGCTCATTCTGAGTAGCTGTGAGGCTCATTTTGACAGACATTGGCAGAAAAAAAATGATGCTATGTGGATGAATGCAGCATGGCCCCCAGATTTTGTTCTCTTGAAGAAATACAATTCTTCTTACTGGAGCCTAGCTGAGTTGCCTAGTTGCTGTATCCTGCAGGGTGTATTTGGGTGTGCATGTATGCATGTGTGCGGTTTTAAAAAATCTACTAATTCTTTGTAGAGCACGTAAGACTAAATTCATTATCTGCATACATGGAACTGGACTTTCTGCTTTACTCAAACATTGTTTGGTTTGATGGTTTATTCCCTTTTTTGAATTGAATGTCATTTCTTTACAAAAAGATTCTGTGATGGCAGTGGGCAGCCCTGACTTTCAACATTATTTTTTTGGAAGTTTTGAAATACCAGTTGATCTCCTAAGATACTTTCTACTATTTTGCAAAAATTCATGTTCTCAATAAACTGGTCTCATTGAAGTTCAAAATAGACGATAAATTTGTTCTAGTCTTGATGAGAGTCTAGCAAGAAACAAGAGCGAGGCAATAAGGATTCAGTATTTTCCATAACTACATTGCTTATCTGATATTCCAGTCTACTTTCTTTGTGATGTGCCTCCCCTCCCCCTTTTAGGAAAAGGAATGGTATCTAGCAAAGTTTATTGTTGTAAGGAGTTCTTTGTGAAATAACTTTTAGCTTCCTGGAAAATGTCTGTCAATAGGAGACTTCAAATAAGAAAAAAAAAACAAAGCCCGAGCGGGCAAGCATTTTAGCAAGCATTTTGTGGTTTTAGGTAATACTTCAGTAACAAAGAAGCAAAAAGAAAAATTGGTGGCACTCGGTGTGCAAAATTCCTATTGGCTTAAAGGAGTTAGGCATACAAACATAAATTGAGCATTTTAAATAAGCTTAGAGGGAGCAATGCTCACTATTGAGGTGGACAGTTTCCTTCTTAGTAAAAGGATGGTGCAGTGAAAGGTGATCTGCTGTTGTAGTGTCTTTACTTCTGATAGTTACTATGGTACCATGGCAACATCAGAATAAGACGCAGAAAGTGGGGCAAGCAGCCTAGTAGAACATAATGAAGAATACAAACCCAAGGTATTACACAGAATCTACAGAAGAAATTATTAACAAGCAAATACAGTAGGGTTCCAGGGAGAAAGTGGGAATACTGTAGAGCTCCTCTGGGAACAGCTTGAGTATGGGATTTGATAGTAGGAAATGCAGGAAGTATTGAAGGAACAATATATTACCTAGGTTGTTAAGAGGAGTGGGAACACTAAACCCTGATGCTTCAGGGGGTGTCACTTCTAGTTTAGGAAGAGCTAGAGACCAGTTATCTTTGGAATATTTGAAAACTGTAATTTCTTCTAGATATAGAGGAACAATAATTCACTATTGCTATGCCTGTATGTTCAATCAAATGCTCTAATTGGGTCCTTTTGGTTATTTTTGTGTGTGTCTGAAAGGGTGTAGGCTTCCAGGTTGTAAGAGCTGTTTAGGGCAATCAACTGTCCAGATTTACCTGGAGGTCCAACGAAAGGCAGAGGCAGTTATGCACTAGCATTGTTTGCCTTGCAGAAATGCATAGGTATCTTGGTTTTGACAGATTACAAATATGAGGGATAAAACTACAGTGAATACAGTGAACATATGATTCTAAATCAGAAACATCTGATGATCTATATTCATTTCTGAGAATTCAACAATCACAGTTTATAAACCTATCATGGGAAATTAGATTAATGCAAAATCATAGGCATGATTACATGAGAGACGTTAAATAATGTAGATCACAGCAGACTGTTGTATTTTTGGTTTTATCTGCTTTTGTTTCTCACAGGAGGTGTTTGTGCCTTGTTTCAAATGGTTTGTGTACACATTACACATTTGCTACAACAATGTTGTTGATTTTTGTTCCCCAGCTGTTACGGGTGGCATGGGTATCGCTGTACCACCTGTGCAGCTGGAGGTCCTTACTTCATCTGATTACAGGTTTGGATGTTATCAAATTAACCTTATGAACGGCTTTGGTTATTCTCAAATCAACCTTATGACCCACCAGTCAAAATTGTTGCAGCTGAATGTGTATGAGCACGTGAGGTTTAAGGTGTTGGGGATGATATCCTACCATTTAATCTCAAAAACAGCCTGGAAGACATTGCTTATGAAATTGATTGATCCCTCTGGTGTGAGGAAATGATAAGGTTGTGAGACATGGATGGCATTAAAAAAATGTTTTGTGCATGACAAATGCATTAAACTCAATGCCCACTCTTAAACTGTGATAATTGTATTGCTGGTATGACAGTTCTCTCAATGTAGGCCTGGATTTAGTTCTGTAGTCAATAATCTCATTATCAATCATTACATTCTTTACCTCAGTCTTCTCTGACAAGGTGTCTAAAGCTTCCAGGACCTGTTAAGAGACAGAGTTCAAGGAGGGCTGCCAGGAGAGGATGAAGATTGGGATGGGGATGATTTGAAGTAACTCAACCCATTCAAGGGCCGTGAGCAGTATCGAAGGTGCTCAGAGTGGGCTGATGTCCTATAAAACCCACTCTCTGTCACCTTTGAAGGATCATGAAAACGGGGAGAGGTTCTTGATGACTAGAGAAAGACTAATGTTGTATCCGTCTTCAAAAATGGCTGAGAGGTCTACACTGGGAAGCACAGTACAGCTGACTTCACTTTGGACCCTTGGAAAAGCATGGAGCAGATTCCCCTGGATGATATTTCTGGGCATGTGAAGGGGAAGGTGTTTGGATGCTTAATAAACCTAACTGTTTTCTATGATAAGATAAAGGGATTTCTGAATGATGGAGAAAGTGGTTACGTACATCAAATTTAACAAGGTTTTTGGTATGGTCTTTGAGAATATTTTTGCAAGTTAAAATGCTTTTGTCTGATGCTTGGACAGTTAAACTTTCTTCAGATATCAACTTCGGTATCTGAATGTAAAACAGAGGCTCCCAGAATATTTAAGGGAATCCAGTTAGTAGTCTCCAGAGAATGATTCAAAATTCTTCAGAACATTTTAAAGTGATAAAATCAGCTAATTTTGCAAGGCTGCAATGCATAAACAGTACTTGAGTTTTATTTATTAGAAAGGCCATACAACTTCAATTTTACACATGGTATTCAAGCCAACAGAAGATAATGAAAAGTATGCATTAAAGCTACTGTAATTGTATCTGTTTAATAGTAATATTATAACATTAAAACCCCTACTTATTATCCCTCTGTATTAATAAATTGTTGTTTTTGTTGCTCATTTATAGTAACACTTGTTATAAGCTAGGAGGTCAGCAAACATTGAAAATGACAGTCTTTTTGTTCGTGAGGAAATTCAGAACTATAGTTGAGGATGTACTATGCTCTTTTGTTATTCTCAACAGTGTATTTTTCAGTATACTAGTATTATACTGTAAGGATAATTATGTGTTAAAATACCATGTGATATAGTAATATATTGAAGACTGAACCAAATTTTTGATTCTTAACATGTGCTTGGGCGGCGACATTTTGTCCCCATTATCTACCCTTCTAAGCTTTCCCAAGTCTTCTTTCGCATTCTAGCTAAGAAATTGTTTAAACTTAGCCCAGAAAGTCAGAAAATTGTTCTGTTTGCAATAGTGAGTGTACAGATGAATATTAATAAGGAAAAGGAAATAACCATTTTTGCTTTTAATTTGCTTTGAGAGATGACTGTGCTAAGAATTGGGAGGTCCAGAGTGCTAGAGGAGAAGGAAGCTGCCTCTAAAGCTGGAGCAGATGCTCTCCTCCTGAAGGAAATGGGCAGTGGTCAGCAGGGAAGGTGTCAGGCACTGCTGGTCTGTTGTTCAGCTTTCCTCTCTCGCTATACAGTAGCTCATTGAATATGCAGAGATACGCTTTCTGCACAGGCTTTCTGCACAGGCTTTCTGCCACATCACTCAGCTGCAGCCAGTTGCTTCTGATAAACTGTGTTGCATGGGGATAAGGGTCAAGTCAGTCAAGTACCAAAACAACTTCTTTCTCACCTTTTTTTTTTTGGAATTTATTGGTGCAGTGCAGTGTTAAATGGAAGCTATGCAGTTAGCACTGTATCCTCTAAAGCTAACATATCAGCACATTTATAGTAACACTCTACGCTGCGAGGAACTTTTGTAAGGGCTTAGAAGCAATGCAGTCATAGGGGACTTAGTTTCAGATGTGGGAATTTGTAAACTTGTGTTTACTCCTTCCTTTCTGATTTTTTTTTTTTTTGGTCATACTTATCAGAGCTCTGGTGATGAGAAAAAAAGCTTGGAATGATTTTACTGTGTTAAATAGTGCTGTATTTTTTCTCACAAGTAATTGCACTTGAGTAACAGGATATAAGACTAAGCGGAATTTGACCTGGCTTGAGACAGTACTTCCTGGGGAGTCCCGCTAAAAGCTGTTTCATGTAAATGAAGACAGTTGTGAATCTGGTTAGAAAATAACTGGTTAGTAATTGATTTTACATGCTAGATGAATAAAAATTCCTGATTTCCTGGGTGAATTTCATACTTTCTTGCCTTAAAACACAAAAGTGGGGGAAATAAAACTATGAAAAGAGCAGGCAGTGACTGAAAGGATTTAAAATCCAGAAGAGATTACACTGGACCCATACTGAAGTATGTGTTTGTGTGTGTGTGCACTTGCTGAGTCATTGACGGAGGAGCTGATGAACACCTACTCCTGCCCACTTCAGGGACTGCTTCAGCTACTGCCAGAGTTATCCCTGGCCCTGGGGTTGTCAGTCATTCAAGCCAGCAAACCCTGCTCTGCTAACTCAGCTTGTAGTTCACAGGTGTTCAGTGCAGCCTGTGGAATTGGTACCTGACAAGTGCAAACATCCGTGCTCAGATGGCAAGGCCTGGGGATATTATAGGATATTGCATATTCATTACATAACTCTGTATTTCTTTTTGCACATCTTCAACGTTTCTTATCTTTCTGCCAATTTGGTTTTTTGACTATATTCATCATGTTGTTATAGATTTTGGTCTAGTGTGTGTTGTCTGTATTTAAATTTGAATGTATTTTGAGCTGTTTTACCATGAAAGATCCAGCATAGATATAGAATTTAAAATGAAAAGCTACACGAATACAAGATGTTAATATAAATGAATGATGTTGAAACAGACCAAGAGAAAAGGTGTGATACAGCCAAAGTATATACTATGAACAAAAATGCAGTCTCTACTCTGTATTTGTACGTGAGCAGTTGCAATTTAATTCTTTTTTAAAATTGCATTAGCAAGTCCAGATAGACATTCTGCAAAACAAAGGCCCTTGGCATTAAGGGTACTGAAAGGTCGTTGAACAGCCATAGCTCTCATTTAATTTTAAATGCATTTATCTAAGAAAACAGTACTGATACAACATCTGTTTTTCAAAGGCACTCTGTCTTCTAGCCTGGCTAACTGCGGTTTACAGAGGTCAACTGAAATGCCTAAGGTTACTCAGGGTGTCAGAAAGTAAAAAATGGGTATCTGGAAATCATACTTAAAAAGAAACCTACTTTTCCCCCCAAAATTACAGGATTTTCCTCTGAACTTCTAGGTAAACACTGGAATTATTCAGAAAAAAAAGATAGGAATGTTAAAGCTGGTGACTCCTGCTGTGTTGATTACTACTGATGCTGCGAGTTATTTGTAGAGGATTCTAAAAATTCCTGTTTAGAAAAATGAGCAAGATACACATTGCAAAAGCAAAGAATACTGTTAATGCAGAGACAGAGAGCTTACTGCATTGTTACTATGCACTGCTTTTTCAAATTTGTTTCTTAATACTTTTCCAGTGATTGACTTCAGTTAAATTGCACTGTCTAAAATAGCTGATGAGTGCACTTATAAAATCATTGCTATTTTGGGAATGAAAGATCCTTTGCCCCGTCACTCAGCAGTGAAGTAACATGCAGTGACGACTATGATTAGCAGAACACATACATTCTCACAAGGGAAAAATGTTACAGTGGGGATGAAGCACAATTTAAGCTTTGGAAATATGTACAAAAATATTTGCCATGTTGTAGTCTTTCACTTTCATGATTTTCAGCCCTTTGACTCTAAATTTTGTGGTTTCATGTAATTCAACAAATGCTACCATAACTAAAATGAAGAAAATACAAACCATTGTTTTAGATACATTTTTTCAAAATTAATTTCTGGTGAGGAAATGCGTAGTCTGTATATTTGTGGTAAAGAACTCTGAAGAATTGCTATGGATTAAAAGTAATTAATGGACAAAGAATTTAATTCTACATTCTGGATGTCTCAATCTCCTGTTGATTTCCATTGACATGGAAGTTTGAGATGTACAAGGAATGCAAGTTAAAACTTAGTGTCTTAAAAAAATAAAGGAAGCTAAGGGCTGAGTTATAAGAAACAATCTTAACTAATGCCAAGGGTAAAAAGGAGGCTATTTTCCAAGTAGTAGAGTTGAAAGATAGCAGGACTATCTTTCAGCTTCATTGCTGACAAAAGAATGCATTACTATTCCCTGACTGCAAAATAAGAATGCATAGAGGGTCTATTTGTAAGGTCACATGGAAAGAGAAAACATGAAGAGAAACACATGGGAAGTACGGGGATGCTTCTATTATTGCGGCATACCAAAGAATGATCAAAAGAATTATGACCTTTTTTTGAAGGTCACTGATGCAATCATTGCTGGCTTTAATGTATTCTGCCAATTTTCTGGTGTTTCATTTGCCACTCGATCCCAAAAAAGACTTCACTGGTCAGAGAAAAGAGAATGGCTATTAAAAATCTTGTGCTTTTCCCCACCCCCTCCCCTGGGAAATTTATGTTAGCATACAACCCTGAGTACTAGAGTACTGAGAAAACAACCCCATTTTTTTTCTCAGAAACATTCTAATGTTACTTGGTAGGACATTTTACCATCTTGTTAAACATTGTGGTCCTTTTTCTCTCTGTTGTCTTTGTTTTGTCCAGTAAAAGGTCTGACTCAAATATTTTTCTTCTGCTTTCAAAGTGCATCTATGTGTATGAAAAATGATTTTGCTGAAGTAAAATGCAAACTGATCAATCATACAAACAAGACAAAACTCCCACAGAGCACATGGGGAAAAGAACAAAGATTATTTTTGTCTGTCTAGTTAGAATTTTGCATATGCTTGAGTGTGTCTGACAGGTTGTTTGTGCCTTTTAGAAGATGAAAAGATAAATATATATACAAGGAAAGAGAGGAAGAAAGGGGTACTAAGTACAATGGCAGTGTTGATTTTTATACATTTGGGGTGCTGACACAATTCACAAGTGGCAAAGCAAAGCCGACTGAATTGAGTTTTGTCACTTCCCTCAAATGAAGATAAGTGCCTCATGCTTTATCACTCTGGGTTATATTCCTAAGAGAAGGAATTTAAAAATGGATTTTTAACTTTCAACTCCTATTTTTTTATCTATTTATGTATTTAAAACATAAAGGAAGTATTTGAGGATTGCAGTTAGAAGCTGTAATATGCAAAAACTTGCTGGGCTCCAGCTATGTAAGCCTCTGAAATACTGTGACTATCCTGAAAGAGACAAACCCTAACAAACAAAAAAACCCCCCTATACTTTCTACAATATTTGTAGGTATAGGGATTGTAAAACTTCTGAAGAATGTGAATATAACATGTTTGTGGGAGGAAAAACTGTGGAAATATTTGTCTTCCTTTACTGTAGTTAAGAACTGTAAGAAAACAGAAAATAAGTTTCAATACCTGATTTATCATATAGAATTATACTACAAGATCTCTTTTATCTCAAGTGAAATCATATCTGCTTAACATGGCTCAAGTAGTACTGAGTCTCCATTATATTTGGTTTCTGTGTTCTTTTGAACACCTTTCAGACAGCAGTTATGTCTTCCTTTGTGCAACCTTTAAAACCAATAATGAGTGCAAATTTTAAGCAAGTACAAAGAAATATTGAGTGGGTGTGCTAGGAACAACTAAAATATCATATGCATCTTCCTGAATAGTTATTAAAACCCGTCCAGACTGCTTACCCAAAATTTAAAGTAACATTATTAAAACCCCACAAACAACCATCTAGATAAGTGTCTGCTTTTCTGCCTTTCCACCTCTATCTGGATCTGTGGAGCACCCCATTTTACACGGTACTCTAAGCATCAAAGTACAAAAAATTTAAAGAGCAGAAGAATCTTGATGATGGAAAACAGGAATAAAGTGAGAGTATTTTATGCATTTTTAAGCATTATTAAGATGTGTAAAAGGAGTGGACTGTATGAACGTGGCATCACTATGGGAATGTATCTAGAGAGCTCAAGCAAAAGAGCAGACTGAGTGGTCTCCGGAGAAGGGAGAACAGATCAATTTAGTTTACAGAAAAGTTCTGAAGTCAAAAGGAAGAGGTGCCAGGTCTGGTTCTCAGACATAGAAGTGAAGGTGGATGAGTTGTGTGGTAGCCTACAAGTTTTGTGGTGCAGGGTAGTTAAGAGAAGGCTTGCATGAGCGTTTGCCCTGTTGCTGGGTGTTAACTCCAAACATCAAACAAGTTCAAGAATACCTAATGAGATGAGTTTTGTATTAAAAAAAAAATGCTCAGACTTGTTAATATTTGATTGTAGAGATCTATCATGTCTAGATTCACATGTCACCCACTTCCTATACTTTTGGGGAATTTATATATGTTAAGGCTGAGAAATTGCACAAGGTGGTTCTCATTAGCATATGCACTGAGTTTCTGCAGCTTGGGAATATATATATATATATATTTCTTTTTCTTTCTTATGTATGAGATGTTAGGGATATAGTCTTTAAACCTTTCTGATTCTCTGAGGTTTGTGTAGGTCCCAACATCCAGCAGGGTCAGGAAGTGTCCGTGTATCCTCACTATGACCACAGAAGTTCTAGCTCTCCCTACCTCTGTGGAGAATTGCAGCAGTAGATGCTTCCTAGCTAGTATGTGTCTCCAGGGTGCTTTTCAAAGAGAACTTGCCAGTACAGATAAAATATCCAAATGATGCTTGTGGAAGCATTCATTTTCTTCTGGCTTTATGTGGAAATGTTTGGCTGCATATCTGCCCTGTTCTCATGGCCAAACTCCTCTCAGCTGCAGATCTTTACATCTGCAGAGAAACTTTTGCATAGTCCAGCTGCCTGAGCCACAGGACAGCTGCCTTCTATTCCTGTGCAGAGATTGAGAGAACTGGGTGCCAACACTACTCATATTCTGGAGATCAGTATGACTTCAAATGATCGCATCTGTGGCAAATAAGTTACTCTATGTACAGTAACCTTTGGCTTTGTAGAGCTAGCTAGAACACAGTCAATTGAATGTGAAAGTAGATAATTAAGAGACAGTAGACCAAAGTAGTCATCACTGTAATTTCTTCGGCTTCAGTGAGTTTATTGCATGGATGACTTTTATTGGAGTTCTTATTACCAATACAGAAAGTAGGTGCAAAGTCAGGTGTTGTGAAGTTGAAGCTGTATTTCACTTAGGAGCACTGTCTGGGATTTTCACAAAAGGCTTAAAAGATTTAAACCTAAAACCTCTACTTTATTTTTCTTGCATTGGCCATTGTATCTTCTTGAACATCCTGCCTGGTCAAATGAGCCGATGACTAGGCTTCTGAGAAGAGGGAGTTCCCACTGTGCCAGGTGATATGCTGAGGAAGCTCTTGCATTAGTTTCTTTGAATGTAAGTAGTCTGAATTTTTAGCATAATTGATCAGTCAGAAAAGGATGGAAGAAGCTGCTTTGTGTAGCTGTTTCTATTCCTGCACTTTCCATTTAAGGGACACTGGAGATTTCATACCTTGTTCACACTGAGAAGGCAGGGTTCTTCTTTTCAGGTTGGCTGGTTTATCTCTCCTTTGGTTTTCCACCTAATGGAATCTGTTTACGGTATTCCAGAAATATATATTGTGGGTGCCTCACAGAGCGTTGAACTCCGCATGTGTGAAGTTCTCTGCCATGAGTCTGAATGTCATACTGGCTTTTCAGATTTCTGGTCTAATTGAGAGGAGTCTATGAAGAGCACTGAGGCAATGCATCCTTGCCATAGCCTTGAAAAAAAGATCAGACAGTCATAATGATATGGAACAGAACAGATAGGGTAATTTTAGCATTGAGAGACTTGGCTCAGGTCAGATATGGCATGTTTAATTAGGGTTTAGATCCACTTCGGTTTGGAAACCTAAATGACATTGAAATCCTTGGAAATTTGGTGCCTAATTACCTCTTGGGGTTCTGGGACCAAGTGATTTACTTAAGGTCACAAATGGAGTAGAAAGAGGAACTGAGCAGAGAATTCTCAAATCCCAGTCCAGTGCCTTTATCATTAATTCTCAGCTAATCCAGTATCCTGTGATCTAGATTTCACTTCAGCCAGCTGCTTTCACCAAGTTGTTAGTGTCATCCTACACTGGGACAGCTGGCCAGATTTTAATGTGTAAGGAGGGAGTGATATGCATACTTCTCTCATTTATACCCATGGTATTATGTGATACCTGCTAGCGGCTCAAAATACATACAGATTATAAAATGGGAAAGAACAGTGTCTGTGGACTTAAGAAAGAAAAGAAAGTGTTCCTGATCAGAGTTTGAAAGACAGAATCAAAACTGCAGAATTAAGTGCTGTTCACTTAGATACCACCAAATAAAGGCACAAGGGAATCTGATCTCATAAAACATCTGCATTTCATGTTATGCATTCTATGGAAAGATCCAGGTGAATGAGTTAAGTTATTTGTCCATAGATCATCAACGCTGACTTGTGTGATTTCTGTGCTGTCCTTCATTTTCTTTCTTGGCTAGGGAGGGCTCAGGGTAATTTGCAAGGAAATAATTTTAAAGTGATATTATGAGTAATTTTTCCATTTTAAAAATTAAATAAATCAAAAGTATAAAAAGAATGACTTTTAAATACTTAAAATCCAACCCTGATATTTGAAGAGAAAATGCTAAGCAATAAAGGGGATGAATTTCCACACCACATATTGCACAGGAAATTTGCACACACAACCTTTTATTTGTTTAATGGATTTTCTGTGAACATCTCCCATTAAATGTTTATAAAACTTCAGCCCAAGAAATTTAGCTATGGAAGGGAAAGCATTTATATTCATTAGATGAGAGCAGACTTTTTGCTCATGATTTGGGTGGAATTTAGAATGATTAATGCAGCTTAAAGTAGTTAGGTGATAAGAATTTTCTAAAACATTTTATCTGAATCTAATAAGCCCTCTTGGGGATACAAGAGCTTATGATGCATATAAGGAAATTTAAAGCCTGTTTATTAAAAACACATTTCCACTTTAATGTTGTTTTTCTATTGTATCTTAAAATTGCCAGGTATTTTACCAGCTACTGCAGAGCCAGTCTGTAGAGATGAGAGCCATATGAACCCCTTTATGTGAGAGGCCCATCCCTTTATTGCAGAGATTGGAGTTGCAGTTGACAAAGGATGAAATAAATTCAGAAAAATATTGTGGCCAAAGGTCACAAAATCCTTCACAGAAACTTAAAATGTCTTAAACTGAGTTTGCTGAGTAAGAGGCTCTTTCTAAGGAAATAGTCCATAGCATTTTAAATGAAAACAAAAACAAGCCAGTTAAAGTGTAGTAGTAAAATACAAAATTAAGCATTTTATATGGCTTTGTGGTAAGGTAATAGTAAGAATGCTGAAAGTAGCTGTTTACAAGAATTTGCTAGGAAAGGAATTCAGAGTTCAAGTTTGCCTAAAATTAAATTGGGTATTTTTTTGAGTTTTCTTCTGACTTCATAGTGGTAGAAATAACTGTATGGAAACTGTAGTAAATCCTTTACTATGTTTATTGTGAAATTAAAGTGGTACATTTGCTTCTTCAGTTCATGGGTAAATCAGCCCTTGCAAAGTCACTGTTGCAGCATTCAAAGCCAAGCTCACTCTTGGATGGAAAAATAGTACAGGAGTGTCTCAATTATCTTGGGGTAGATTATCCAGCTGATGGATGGGAAATAGGCTGCAGGTACTGAGACACTCAGTCCTGCTCTGAATGAGTCAGTTTGGCACTGCTGCGTGAAGTGATGATACCAGCTTGGATGCTAGCGCAGGGAGGTCTGATTCAGCATTGCTACTGACCTCTCTTTTCACCATTTTATTCCTTCTGTGTCATTCTGCAGCCTAATTTACAAGAGAGGAGTTGGCTGGAGGCAGTAAGATGGCAAGTTAAACATTATAAATCCAAAGTTTGTTGAATATATTTCGGTATCATGATTACTGTGCATTTCTGATGTGCCAGTTATTATTTAACTAAATTTCTTTGAAGAATAGATTTTACTAAGTTAAAGAGAAGCTGGGATTTTAAAATTTTACAAAAACACACGAATATCATTAATAACTGTTCCATAGAAATTTATAGAATGAATCAGTTTATAGTTTGGTCAACTAGGTCCATGCTTTTAGTAGAAACTCTTTCCCAAGATAACGTTACAGTGGAGCTGCTGGACTCCACTGTACTCTATGCTGCTGATGTGTAAGATTTTGATTGATTGTGCTGAGGAACAGCTCTGAGAGTAGGCAATTTTTCAGGGATTTAACCAGTTCTTATCCATGACAATTGCAGTTGTGCTGGCAGAAATCCTTAACCTTGAAATAGCCTGAAACTATATTCACCTTTGTTCTTCTAGTCACTCTCCTTCTTGTCACAAGGACTCACTTTAATGTGACTATAAATTTTCTGAAGGAACATTCTGACCTGAATGCCACAGAAAATAAATCTCTGTGATATAATCCAATGATTCTTTCTTTCTCAATGTATACACTTTAGAGAAAAAGCTAGAATTATTTGTTCTTTGTTAATATGTGCTCTATGGTTAAGACAGGAAAAACAAGACTCATATTTTGAGCTTTTAAATTTAACTATGAGTTACTTTAGGAGAAAAGATTTTTTTGCAAAGTGGCATGGTCCTATTGTTGTGTCTCCTCTTTAGATCTCAGTGTAATGGTGTACTTGATCATCTTGCTGTCTGAAACAGTATTCAGTGATGCTCACTCTGCTGTATTGACTACTTAGGTTGTTACAGCTATAACGCACAGCTGGTGGTATGCTGCGTATGCAGAGTCAGCTGTGGAGGCAGATGTTTGGATGTGACATTGGTCTCAAATTCTTCTGCATCTGTCAGAACAGGGATTGATGTATATAGATGGGATACACAGGAAAAACTAAACTCGTTCTTTCAGAGACAGGCTAGGGGCTTCAAATACTTATTTGAGAAAGTCCTCCTCTACCTATTTAGCCAAAATATAAAGACGGTGATTTTCAGGCAGTCCTTATTTTAGTTGCTTTTGGCTTGGTTTTCAATGATCTTCTTTAGGCATGATGTGTGTTTAATAGATAACCCTATGCAGAGCAGAATTCTTATATGATTTAACATCAAGGGCGAGTGTGTGTTTGTTTCTAAAGACTTATTGAAAGGCCATCCACACTTTGAGTGGAAAGCTTTCTACATGCTTTTCAGCTACCAAACTATGTGACACTAAATGTTATCTTGAAATACACTCGGAGAACTTTTTGTAAGTGCAGATACTTCTAAACACTGCCTTAAAATAAATGCAGAATAAAGAAGTTGTATGCCACAATATGAATGAGACCTGGCTGACCTTCTCTCTTCTTTTCATCTACATATGCACGCCTCTGCAATCATTATAAAAATACCTTGCTTGGGGCAGTTAAGGATTTTTATAGCCGTGTAGGGTATGTTATGTGTAGTTCTGCTACTGGTGGGAGTTCTGTGCAGGCAGGCTGGGTGGTGAAGACTGAACCAGAGTTAATCTCCGTGAACCTCTGTCATGCTGGACAGAAAGATTTTGCAAAATCTATTGACGTGGAGGCAGAGGAAAGATTTGTTCATCCTCAAGTATGTGAGCCAATAAACTATGTTCAGGAACCAGCATAGCCTGCTTTTCTGTAAGGGCTGGTAATCTATAGCAATATTATAGCTCTGTAGTAATATTATAGCTCAATAGCAAACTGCAGAAAATAATCTCCAAGAGGTTTGCTTGATGATTCCTGATCCTTGCCTTATGAACTTGCAGGAAATAGATTACTCTGGCTTGAAGAGTGGTGAAGCCATAAAAGTAGAAACAATATGCACTATCCAGGTCCATATTCCCAACTCAAATGCTCCTTTTCTTTGCATTCCAACATCCCAGATGGCAGATCTCCTTAGCACAGTTTAAAATTTTCAGCATGCTTACTGAACTGGTTTGCAACTTTTTTTAATCTTCTCTTCACCATCACCTTTTCATTAAGATCACTTCCTTTAATGAGTATTTACAGGGACAGTGGAGAATGAGCTGAGTGTGTGAATGACAGTGTAAAAGTACAAGATGAGATTCAACTTGTTGGCATAAAGTCCATAGGATTTCTAATCAAAAGTCATTATAACTCTCCAGATTTTTCAATTATTGTTTTAATGTCTTTGTTCTGTTTATTGCTTTATCACAACATGAGGTGTTAATCTGTTTATCTTAATTGTAGCATTTTTAATAATAAAACCCAATACCTTAAATGTTTTCTGTGGAACAATTAAAATAGCTGAAGGGGGAAAATGTGTCCTACTCATCTTGACTGAAATAGAACAAGCAAGGGGTCAGTTCAGGTGATCTAAGACCCACCAAACTGACACTATTCTCAGATAAAATGGTTGTATTTTTTTAGTCTTGAAGAAGTCATTAGTGATTTCATCAAATCTAATCAAAAGAAGGTATTTCTTTCAACTGAAGGATTTAGTTGTTTCATACAAACAGAAACTTAACTCACATTTCATTTTCAGCTATTTTTGACACTTAGGTCAATGGCATTTTGCATCATTTCTTGGAAAAATCAGCAATGTGTCCAAGCTTTTTTCACTTAAATATCTTGAGGTTTAATTCTTACAAGTAAGAATTATTTAGTCTTCATATTCTGGCTGTGTTCCAAGCCAGTTAATTATATTCTTCCAAAAAATTCTTTCAAAGTTCCAATTAATAATCTTCTTTCCTTCCTCTTCTGATGTACTGTCATGTCATGTTATTTCTATGAAATGTCTGATAGCGTCTTGCATCTGAAAAGTGGCTGCATTTCACTTGTGAATGAAGCAGTGCTGCAGATAAAGGGTCGTATCCACCACTAGCAGGTGTCAGTGTGATGTGCCGCTTATAGGGAAGGTATTTTAAATATAGCAATAGTGAAACCAATTCTAAATATTCATGCTTAGAGTATAAAGTGAGGTGTGAGTTTTCCCCTCTCTTCACCAGATTAATTCATATACATCATACTCATCCACATTCGGAAAACTGCATTCACTTATACCTTACTTGTTGTGAGTACTAACTTTCCTCACAAATAGTGGAGAAAAACAGGGAAAATGCTTGTATAGTAAAGTAATTGATACCAGCATGTTTGTTGTTTACACAGTTATAAGCGGATTTTTGATGCACCGTTGAAATGCATACCTGCAAACTGGCTATTTTGATGTTCACAGTATTCCTATTCCTCTCAGCTTTGTAGGAAAATCAAATTTAAAGTAACGTGACAAATGTTTTCCTGGGCATTTGGTTTATGCCCATGGCTACTTCCAAATTATATGAGTGATAGATAAGATCAAAATACCTGGATGCTGGGAACTATATGCAGCTTTAGAAGATAATTTCACAGAATCAATATTGTATTGTGTGGAAAATATACTGGAGAGTGAGTCATCATCTTGAATTTCAAATGCAAGAACAATAAATTATAAAATCAGTGTGTAGCATATAGATGTAACTTTTTTTTCTGCAAACCACAACTCAAGAGGTGCACATCATTTAAAGATGTTGATACATTAAGTGGGTAACGTTTCTTATCATATCTGACTTACATTAGCACAATCCTGAGCAATACTTTGACATGAATATACGCTTAGTTGAAAGAATGAAGAGAAGGGAGGTGGTTGGTGAGAGATACTCTTTTCTCTTTCACCTGCATATTAATAAGCTGGCTTTAAGGTATCTTTCCTGTTTGTTTGCAATTGGAAATTCTTCCTAAATTGCTAAATTGCAGCAGAACATTTGTCTGCATTTTATAAATTCACAGCCAGTCTACTTAAATACAGTTCTCACCCACACAGAGTTTCATTTGCACAAAAGTCATAGCAGCAGAATATCAGCAGCTCTCATGGAAATGACAGGCCAAACCTTTAGTTCGTAATACTGAAAAAAATTCCCTAACTTACAATGTTTCCTGAGGGAATGTCAGACTTGGCATACATTTCTGCTGCTTTTCTCTAATTTTTAACCTCTTATTACAAATGAAAGCTTGTAGGGCTTTTTAACAGGTGGATTTTGCCTGGGAGTACATGACAGAGGTAGAAAGCCAGGGAACCGTGATAAAAATTAAACTCAGCAAATCTAACCAGTCCTAGTCAGAATGCAAAAGGGAATAACAAATCTTCAGTGAAAAGACCTAAAGATTGCTTAATTAAACAGAATTGCAGAATGAGATGTAACTTTAAATTTTAAATTGAAGGAAATTTCTTTGAGGAAACTGTAGTAGCTTGTTGAATGTCATCCTTGATTATTTTTTTTCTCAGGCTGGCACTAAATGTAATTGTATTTTGCTTTAAATCAAAGAAGCAGTTGTTTATTTCACACAGAAGCTTACAGAATGTTAGGAAATAAGATTTTACTCTCATATTTTGAAATTTTCTCAAAAGAAATATTAATTGGTGATTAGAGCTTAATTCAATATTAAAAAAACAACAGAAAAGAAATCAACAAGTTTGGACTGTGAGTACTCAGTTACTGCACTGGTTTAAGCTAGTAATATTTAACATTATTTGTTTTCAAAAGTTGATGTAACAACAAGTTTCACAGAAGAACTTGGAGAACCTTGAAATCGATGACCAAAGTTTTATAAAAAACAGTTAAAAACAATGGAAATACTATTAGCGAAACCGAGATAAACTCTACCCTTGATGAAAGGTCCGGTGCAAATGAGTGAAATAAAATGTGTGTCTTGTGTCCAGGGGATTGCATTTATGATTTGTTGTCCCCTAGGAACTGTAGATTCCCTTACAAATTATAATTCTACCACTTTTTAACCTCACTCATGGAGTTTTTAAATGAACCTAATTGTGTTAATTGATTTTTCATGAATAACCTATGACTTTATGGTTAATGCTCAGAAGATATACTGTGGGTACAAGGTAAGCAGGATTCAGTCAGCTTTTAAATTGTGTCATTGTCAAATGAACATCCTTGAGAACTGTCACCTGTCCAAATTTTTATGAACATAGATCTCTACTTCATTTTCATCAAAGACTGTGACAAAAAGTTTTAAGGCCTTGGACTTTATGGCTTCAGAGCTCCTTGGCATAGATCCTCCAGCAAGGGGCCCTGAGGCACTTTATCTGAAAATGCAAAAGTGATGCTGTCTGGGGATGTGGCGAGGCCAAGATGCCGTAGGGAAATGATGGTTCAGTGCTTCAGCAGGACAGCTTCCCTTGGATGATGCCAATTAAGCTGTAGCTGTCATTTAAAGTCGCTGTCTTCTGGATTGTGCCTCCTGTACACAAGCAGGAATCAATCAGTTTCTTGTTCTGGGTTATAAATAAAATGAAGATCTGTGGTTTTGTAAATGTACAAAAAAATCTCCCAAACTCAAACCAACACATAGACCAAATGTAGACATTTCTAATAGTGGAAATTATTTCTTGGGCTGTTTCAGGAAACATTTGTCAGTTATCTTGATAATTTCACATATTATTTGAATTAAACTAAATCCACCACTTAAGCCTTTATAAGGCTGTGAATTATTTTTAAATTAAGGCAGTATCGTATCAATAAACAAGCATGTAAAAAGCTACAGTGTAATCAGTTTTATTGTTTCATAATAGGTTTATACAAATTATGAATACCAGAGTTTTATTAATGGGACTTTTAATTATCCAGTATAGTGAAGAGTGATGTAAAATATCTAACAGCTCTGCTAATTAATATGGGGATTCAATGGTTGTTAATTAAGGGCAAATGGGACATGGCTAACACAATCCACTTTTGACTATGATGAATAAAAAGTCAAACCAATAGCTTATTTCCAAATTAACATGATTGATAAAAAGTCAACTTGGAGCACAAGTAATTCATCCTAAGGGAGCTGCAGTTTTAATGTTTAGATGATAGAAAAAAGAACACGTCTGTATGCCTTGACGTGAGACTAAAAGCTAAAAAAGCTTCAAAGGACTAAAACACAGATCTGTAAACTTGCTTTTAAGTATGTAAGTTTGTACAGAGGAATGAATAGCAATCTGTAATATATTCCAGTAGTTATCCATTATTTGACTTCTTTTTTTTTCCTATTTATCAGGTATTCTGAACAGCACTCTTTCTCTTTAGATATTAAAAAAAAATCTGGGTAGAGGGCGAGAAGCAGCTCGCTAGCAATGGGTTTATCAGTCTGCTCATTACTTGCTTTCCTGTATAAGGTTACATATTTGAAACCTGTTTAAAATCTTCAGAAAGTTAGATCTGTGTGAGTATACCCAGAAAATGCCTCCAAGGCAGAATCCAGAGTGTTTGGTGATGTGCTTAGGTGAGAGATGGTATATGAGGATACCAGGCAATTCAGCAAAGGGTATAAAATAGCATGCACACTTCTCAGGGAACCTCTACTCAGAGTACTCAGAGATTCACAGGCAGCTTTCTAGGATCAGTAGAAATTCTGAGCATAGCTCTGGGACTTCTGCTTTTTCCTGCCTTGCCTAGGACTTTAGGGAACCATTCCCACCTGCTCAGCTTCCGCAGTTAGTAGCCATCTCTAAATATCTCTTGCTTCCTATCTCCTCTAAGCTGTTTTCTATTTATAAGTGTTAACTTAGATACATTCATGTTGGATACATCAAATGTTATCAGGTCTCAAGTTTGAATTCCCTTTTGCTCAAGGAGATTAAAACTTGCATTTCCCATGATAAATATCCTACTACCAAGATAAAGGCTACTTTGTTTTGGGGTTGTTTCTGGATGTCCTGTTACAGAAGTGGTGTGTAACAGGAGCAGCAAGTACCTAGGAGAAATCAGATTTCCACATGTGGTTTCATGAGCAAGAATATAAGGCAAGCTTGAGCCTGTTCATAAAAAAAACCATTCAAAGTTATAATTGAAGCATGCAGAAAAACAAAGTACAAAAAAATCAGGAAAATATTTTATCTGCTATTTCATGCAGAGTGAGTGTAATTTGCATTGTTGAATGTGGATTTAAGAATTTGGAACTTGAAGGAATCTGTTGAAACATATTGCCTGGTCCTCTTGTATCATAGGTAATTATTTCACATAAACTTTTCAAAAAGTAGGCTTTTTTTTTTTCTTCACCTTGGGATGCTGATTCTGTGTTCTGGTTGTTAGAAGCTTCTAATCTCTGTGCTACATTTATTCATGACCAGTTTATTTCGATATTGTTCATGGCCATTTGTTTCTGTTCCAGCACTGACTTTTAGCTTGATTTCCTCCCTTAAGCAAATATTTTTATCTGCAGGCTTTTTTTTTGACATTTATAAACAAGACAATTCCTGCAGGTTCCTTTTATTTGATAGTATGTCCCTTCCTAATTATTTTAACATAGCATCTTTTCCAAGCCAATTTTGGACACAGGAATTCAGATGCTCAGTGCTTTATGCTGTCCTATGAGTTAATGCAGTCCTATGACTTAATTTCCTCTAGAAATGTATTGATGGATGTGTCTGATGTGTGATCGTGTTTGCTTTTTTGGGAAGTTTATCCATATCACCTCATAAGTCTTTCTGCCTTTCTTTCTGTCTTTTTTGGTTTACTGTAAGTCTGGCTTAGAATATAATTTCTTATTAGTCACTAGCTGCGCAGACTTCACTGCATTTAATTTCATCCTGCCTCTATTGCTTTACTCCTTGAGGTTTTCTCGTTCTTTATATGTGATATCCCAATATTCTTATGTGTTGCCATTGCCTCCTTTTTGCTCATTAGGAAATTTCATTGTATTATTACCTTTTTTTTAGTGAATGCTGTTATGAAAACTTGATTGTTCAAGTAACTTTCATTTTGATAATGGTAGAGCAGGTCTTTTTATTTTATCATTTGGTAAAGTGTAACTGTGTCAAGTGGGCTCCAGGTATGCTTTGTATTTCAGTAATATCATAATAAGCATACATTTCTTAAGTTGATATTTTCTGTGGTATTGTGCTAAAACATTATTCATTATATAGCCCAGGAATTGTCATGAGCACTTTGGTTTTTTTAATGTTTAGCTTTTATTATTGCCAATACAGAACAGTACATATATGAAAAGCTATATTAGCAATAACATTTTCTTTAATTAATTTTTCCATGAATGAATTCCTATTAGAAATTCATTCTTACTACATTGCATTATGTTGTGATGCACTTTGGTGAAATTAACTCGAAGAACTGCTCTTTGCAATTTTAATATTCCACTGGGTTTTCCATTCTAGAAAACTCATTATTATACATGTACAAAGCTGAAAAGAAACAAGAGAGAGGCATATTGTGTGAATAACAGTCAGGGAAAAGAGACAGCTGGCATGATAATTTTCTAATAAAGCTTAGAAAAGGCTGCTCTGTCTTGAAAAAATGAAAGTGTTTTAATTTGAGTATTCCTTTTGTTTGGATTTGCTTTGTACTAAAAAGTTCTGAATCCTATTCACACCTTTTATGAATATTAACTGAAAAACAAATATATCTTGTCAAGTCCTTCTACCTTGGTAGGTGCAAAAGAATCAGTGGTGTGTATCCAGAGGGGGATGGTATTTCTTGTTCTTCTTATCCACTTGTATTCTCCTCCAACCAGACTGTACAATTTGGATTTTGATAAACAGAGATCTTCTGAATTGTGGATGACTTATTAACACATGAAGACTTTAACTATCTATATGCTGAACTGCAGTTTCTAATAAATGTTAAGATCATGAGCTTTGGAGGCTGTGGCACTGGTCTTTGTTTTAGGAAAGTACTAGATGGCAGTCATAGGAATTAAACATTTCACCTGTGACCTTCAAAGTCACACAAATCTTGTTCCTTGTAAGTAAAACTTCGATTAATTTTTTCCTCATACATGACATTTTTAAGATCAGGTGTTACCTTCTTACAGGCTTTAAACCAGATTTTTTTTAAAAAATAGAAGTATTTACATTTAATCACAAAACTCGGACACTCTCGCAGCTTAGGGAAGCAAATTAAGGTGAAAATTTAAATTAATAAGAAGGGGAAAATTTAATCCATTAAAGTAAATTTGAAACACCAAATTCTATGCTCACTGTGACCTTTCAGAAGTGGATTGCCAAGACATTAGGCAGCATTCGCTAAATGGCAGTTCTTACTGGTCTTGCGTTTTGTAAGGCTTTTAGAAATGCAAGGAATATAGTTATGAACACATTTTTGTAACAGTGTTTTAAAATATATTAGTCTGATAAAATATTTTTTTCTGCCATTTCTTGGCTTGATATGTTGTTCTAATGTGTTGCCTTGATATTATGTCATCCTAATTCTTCTCTCTTTTCATCCATTCCTCTTTTTTTGCACAATATAATGTTATTGGCATTAATGAAGTTACTGCTAATTTATGCTGCAGTAAGAAAGGAATCAGGCTCATTATACCTGGTATCACAGTTCATGAGCGAATCGTTTAATTGCATTCCATTAGTAATTAATGTAGAGGAATATGAAATACTAATGTTTTGTAAACCGCACATTCAATAGCCATTATTCTCAGTAGCTATAGAGCTGCAGGCGACAGTGAACAAAGGTCTTCACCTACAAATGGAACTTTTCCTGCTGTTAAATAAAAACCAAACTGACAGAGTTTTTGAAAACTACAGGACATAGTCACGGTGTGCATGGCATTGACACCAAACTCCAGATGTTTTTCTGACATTTAGTGTAGTGATTAAATTGAATTATTGATGTTTTCCTTTTTTCTCTGTTATTAAAACATAGGTAGATTAGAGTAGGTTAATTTTTTATTTTATTTTTTTGTCAGGTTTTGCAGTACTTGAAACATTTTAATGGTTTTTTTAATGCTCAAACTACTCATATGAGCTGTGTGTGTTGCAGTGCATTGCTGCTGCTTTGTTCAGGTTCCCAAAATGCCGCGTAGACCCAGGGTTGTTTCAGCAGACTCTGTGCTGCAGGTGGGAAGATACAGCTGATAGGATCAGTTATAACTGCACGCCTGTTCCACTGGTGGCAGAGGTTGCATGACCCAACAGGAAGAAATTCTAATGTTAAAGTCGAGACAGTTCAAGTTAAGAAATCTTTCAGTTTAAATGAAACATTATGGGCTATGTTCTGCTAGGAGTGGGTTAGAAGCTCCCCACTTAAAGCTAGAGCCAGAACACACAGTTACAAGTAATCTACAAACAGTGGTACTATTTTTCTATTTCTTGGTCTATAGGATGCATGCAGTTTCCTCATGCAGACAAAGAACTTTATATTTAAAAATGCCATTCACGTACTTTTCAAATTTGTTGAGTCACGTCTATTCCTTCATTTTGTCTGCTAGCACAAAGAATTTAACTGGGCTTAGATGATACAGGGTTTTATGGCACTGGGGAAGACATGAGCTTCATTTGCCAGAACATAGGGAGTTGGAACGCTAATCCACTATTGGGGTGGCTTTGCTGTTTCAAAAGCCATCTCTGGAGGACTGCCTTTGTATTTGAAAGAATTTTCTTTTTACATACTCATTTGTTAAGTAAACTTCATCTGAGAATGTACTTTGTAGCTGGTTCTGAATAGGTATGCTTCCAAGTGTCCCATTCATTTGATGTTGAGATATCTGTCACCCCTAGAGCCATTCCTATATCTTTTATTTTCAGCAGTTTCTTCATTGCTGTGCAAAACAAATCATCAGACATTTAGTGTACATTGAAAACCAATTTGCTCCTTAAGAGATGATAGTTCTAAAATCCAGCGTATACAGTGTATCTGTGAAATGTAAAGTGTTTTGCGAAACCAGTGAGCATTTAAATATTGGTTGTTTCCTACTAATGACTGTGTAGACATCCTTTGAATCTCAGAATGCATTCAAAAACCAGCAGCCCATAGAAATATCCAGTCTACTCAATCAAGATGAAACAAATTAATCAATTACTTGTAGTTTTAGTAAAATACTATGTAACTGACAATACTTCTGTCTCATCTTCCTTTGGTAAGCCTAGTGCACATCTTACATGGGAAGGGTGAAAACACAGTGGGTGTCATATTGTCTGCTGTGATATCTAGTTATGGGATAATTTTGATTATTGCAACTGTTTCCATGGGCATAGAGTGGTGAAGAGTCATGGCTGTGACATGGTTGAAATATGGGAAACTCCTAGCTTCCCTATTAGGGAATTTTCACCTGTGAAACTTCTTTACATAAAACAAGTATAAGCTCTTCCTCAGTGTCCCCCTTCAATGACAGTGGTTGAGGCCAGGCCGAGAATGAAAAGTGATGTTTGAACCTGGGCTGAGAATGAAAAGTGATAGCTAAATATTGAAATGCGCTTGACACTTTACAGTATGTACTTATAGTTGAAGTAATAGTGTGCCCAGTGTATTTCCTTCCCACTTCTTGGCTCCAATATTTATTTCTACCCAAAAATCAAGGCATGAAGTGTGTTTTTAAACAGTGTTCCTTTTTTTTTCCCAGCTGATTTTAATCTTTGACTTTGAATGACAGTTTATTTGTAAATTGAGAATAAGTGTGAGTAGGAAGAAATGGATAGCCCAGGTGATAGGTAACAGATACATAGTCTTTCATTTGTAGCTTGCCAGTTCATATTTGGCTCAGATCTGTATTGACAGAAATTCATTATCATCTGATGGTTGTTTGGAAGTCTGTTTGAAATGAACTGATGGTATTCACATTCAGAAAAACAACAACAAAAAACAAAACCTGTCACAATTACATTCTTTTTGGCAGCCTCTGTAAGCATGAGGATGAACTTCCCTCTGACATCTTAAAGAAATCTTTCCAGATTAGGCTTCAGGCAAATTGGCAGAATGGTGTGGAAATTTGCAGACACACAAGTTTTATCCTTTGTCTATTCAAGGGACCTTAAGCTTGTGAAAGACATGCCTTCTATGTGGCTGCTATCTTTTGCTTTTTCAGGTGCCCAATATGCAATCACTACCCTCTAATTACCAGAGAATACCAATCACCCATAGTGGCTGAAAACAGATAATTTGGATGAGCCACTCTAGTTTTAAAAGTATGAATCTAAGAGATTTGCTCTTAGGCAAATGTAAGTCTGCCAGACAGAAATATAATGGAGTCCTCTTTGTCCCTTAGACTTGTTTACAGTTTGGTAATATTAACTACCAAATGCCAGCAAACTGCCAAAATCTTGTAGCAAATGTAAAGACCAAATCTTTCAGGAAAGCAATTTCCGAGTGTGTTGATATTTAAATTAATTGGGAAAGTGCAGTATGTCAGTATGAACTTTCCCCACTCCTCTGTTCTGTGTCTTTCCGAGGCAGTCATTCCATTTCATTTTAGCAGTACAGAAACCTTCAACTTCTAAAGGATTTGCCAGCCAAAAACCATCACTGCCGACAATTATATGCTGGATGTGTGTGGGCAATAACATATGCACTTAAAAGGACTGAAAAAGAAGGTATACATAATTCCTAGCATTTTATCTTGTCTTGAGTTTCAGTGTTTCCCTAAAATTAGAATTAATTTCAAACAGCAAAAAATCTCTGGGAACACAATGTGTAGGAGCCCTGTGATGAGCCAGGAGATTTTCCGATCCCAATTTTCTTCATATTACAAGAGAATGGATAAGCAGAACTTTCTTCATTATTCCTTTAAATAATTAATACTTTCAATATATTTCAGACATTGATTATCTGACCAATTGTTAATGGACAAAGCTAGTGTGTCTTAAGGTGTCTTCCTTTTATTTCTACTAGAAGTCTCTATTAACCTGAGCATATGCTCTTGTACACGTAGGTACAAGAAGTAGATGACTCACCTTCAACATATGATAAATAGACAAGATGTATTATAAAGGCAGATTTAGTGGAAAAAAGAAAAAGGAGAAACAGCGTCCAGGATACTTTTATATAATGCATAGGAATGAATAATATATAGGAATGAAAGTGAGGAGATTCAAAAGTTTGCCTTTGATCTACTGAAGCATTTTCTATTATATTTCTAAAAATATATTTCACCTGCAGTCCAGCATTAACTGGATTCACTATTGTCTGTTGGAAGTCAAATTCAGGTCAATTTATATTTTGGCAATTCAAGATGTAGTTTTGACATATTTCTACTCTTCAAAAGCTCCCATCTCAGCTTGTACTCAAGGAAAGTACATGGTTCTTGTGAAGTCATTCAGAGAGAAAATTAGAAAGGCAAAAGCCCAGCTAGAACTCAATCTTGCCACTATTATAAGAGATAACAAAAACTGTTTTTATAAATGCATCAACAACAAAAAGAGCAAAGGAGAATCACCATCCTTTATTGGTTGTGAGAGGGAACATTGCTACTAAGGATGAGCAAAAGGCTGAGGTGCTTAATGCCTTCCTTGCTTCAGTCTTTAATAGTCAGACCAGTTATTCCCAGGTTATTCAATCCCCCGAGCTGGAAGAGAGGGATGGAGAGGGATGGAGAGCAGAATAAGCCCCTTACCATCCAGGAGGAAGTAGTCAATGACCTGCTATACCACCTGGACACTCATAAGTCTAAGGGGCCAGCAGGGATCCACCTGAGGTGGGAGCTGGCAGAGGAACTTGCCAAGTTACTCTCCATCATTTATCAGAAGTCCTGGTTAACAGGAGAGGTCCCAGATGACTGAAGGCTTGATAATGTGACACCAAGAAGGGCTGATGGCCTTCTACAAGAAGGGCTGGAAGGTGGATCTGGGAATTGTTATGGGCCTATGATATTTCATTCCTCCTAGCCTGACCTCAGTACTAATTTAAAGGGGGACTATCTAATAGAATCATATTGTGAACACTTATAAACTTCTTAGTTTGGCTTCTGTGGATCAGATAACTGTCTCATTCTTTGGAACTATTATACACTATATAAATTGAAGGAGGTAGATTTTTGACTTGGAGTTACTTATACAAAGAATGTGAAGCTGTCCATGCATGTCTTGTCTTTCTGATCCGAGTACTGATGATGGCATTCTCCAGGCTAAACTGCGACATGCTATGTATTCATTAGGCAAAAGATACTCTCTGGAGTACAGTGTACATTTTTTTTACCATCTGTTTTCATAAATGGTGACTACCTCTGGCACATATGCAGAGAAGGTCAAGGAGGAAAAGAGCAATGATACCAGAAAAGATTTGTCTCTTTGTTCCGGTAAAGTGACGTCTGAAAAAACTGGGTAAAATTTACCTGATAAATATATTGTAAGACTGATGTTCAAGAGGAAGATTCAGCATTAAATGAAAAACAAATGAGTTACAACGAATTTAGACTGGAGTCAGAAGACAGTTTCTGAGTATTGGAGGAAAAAGTTTTTGAAATAGCTTTCCAATAACAGGGGAAATAACTCTACCTTATTTTTCACTCAAAGCAATTATAAAATGGTATAAGTAATGTGACTTTAATCATTGGAAAGTTGACTTAGTGATTCAGGAAGATGTTTCTAGTCAGAAGTCATACAAACCCAGAGTGGGAGAACAGCAACTGAATTCTAGCTTCTGTCTTGTGGCTGAACAGCTCAGTCAATATATTTTTTCTTGTATTGAACTTATACACAAGAATTAGAAGTATCTTAGCAAAAATGTTTGAATTCTTGACACAAAACAGATTCCTGACAACCTCAGTTGTTCTGTGGACAGAAATGGCACCTTGCTGTCTCGTTCTGGTTTTGACTTTTCTTGAGTTCCTCAGCTTCAGAGCTTACAGATCCTTGGGGGCAGGTTGCCATCTTGAGCATCTGCAGTGCTGGAGTGGATTTTGGCCTCTTAAAAGTTGTTGAGTGCTAGGTGTAGTCATGGTCATTTCTCTGTAGCTTTCTTGTCCCTCTGCTATCCTAATCAAACAAAAAGTGTGTTATTTTTACAGAATATCTATTTGCTTGGTTTTAGCTCTGTTTTTAATACCAGAGACATTTTTAGTTATCAATATAGTGAAGAATCCAAATAAATCCAAATTAATAATCAATTAATAATCAGCACATAAATGCTACGTAATTATCTATCGTGTTTAAAGGTTTAGCATGTGCTATAGATGTTTTTACCTTTTTTGTGCATTTCTTATTTTTGGTATCAACTACCTTTTCCTCCTCAGATTTTTGATTACTGCTAATGTGTAGAAACCCGACATTTTGTATCTTACATTTGCTTTTATTCTACGTTTGTGCTATGTGTTTGCAAAAGAAAAGTCTACCTTTGGAATTCATAGAAATATGGCAGAGATTAATAAACTTCATATATGACTCATTATTGCAGCTGTAAATTGAAACCAAATTATATTCATATTGTGCCTGTATATTATTGCTTGAAATAAACATTTTGCCAAAGATTTACTAATTATACAAGTTATACTGTTACTAATAAAACTGCAGCTACAATTACATTCTTTGAGCGTTTGACTTTTGAAACTAGTGTACTGAAGTTAGTTAGTATCAGTCACGTGTAACATTGAGCATCAGTCACATAACAGAGTTATTGATAAACATCTAAACCTGTAAATAAAATGGGCTTGCTGTTCTACTCTGCTGGCTTTGATTGGAGGTGCATCATTTCCCCAGACAACTGTGTCATTTATTTTACACTGCTTGATCAGATGATTCAGTCACTTACAAGCTCACTAGTATTCCTTTGTGGTGAGCAAACAATAAATGTTTGAAAGTAGCTTTAGTGAAATAGCAAAGCTGTAATAATTTCATCATGGTATTCATCAGAAAACTAATGTTTATGGGCGTCTCATTTTAAATGCAGAAGTCATTTTCAATGGTGGAATCTAAACAGTATGCTATAGTGATCTTTTTATTACCTACATCTTTATTCTCAGGGTTGCATGTGATGTTTAAACAGAAAATATAGTCCTTGTTTATTCCTAGCTTTACCTGAAGGTGTAAAACAGTCACCATTTTGTACTTAGAAACAAGGGATCCCAATTTGCAGTTCCTATGTGATTAATCCTCATGAAATCAATCCAGGACTACCAAGTAGGTGCAAGAATATCCATCTATTCAAATGCAATGTAATGTAATGAATTTTGATTGTTAACAATTGCAGTATGTTTTACCACCCTGTGTGATTGTATTTATGCAGGAACTAGGTTAGAAATTATTTGAGCAAAACTGGGAAACTTTACTGAATTTTTTTTTCCTGAGGGAAGCTTATTTGTTTTCCCACTTGTTGGTCAATATAAGTCCTTCTGCTACAACTAATATATGGAAACCTCTCGGCTTTCTTGTCCTTGAAGCATGATACTGTATTGACTGAGTATTGCAGGGTTTGCCCCTGTACCAAGTCCTGTGAGAGGAGAGGGGCAGCGATATTAGTTTTCAGAGGAGGCATCAACAGTTTAGTTGGTCTATTGCCCTCATGGAACTTTGTTGAGGTAACTTATCTGCAAATGGAGAACCATGGGCCTCCCTCTGGCTCTGTGACTTAGTCTTTGCTGTTAAAGGTAAGCTACTGCTAGTGCAGGTGACTAAAGAATCAACTTAGCTGGCTGTCTTTCCTATATTTGGTTATTTGTTCTAGGTTGATAAAATCCTGTCAACCTTATATTTGAATATAGTTAGCTGAAAGTACATAATGTATTTTGTCTTGTTTTATGCTGACCATAAGGTCCTGGGCAGCAAGATGTTAGTTGGTTCTTTGCAATTCTGACCCGATGTTTTAGAATTTCATAGTTAAACAAATCTTAGCAGAGAGAAAGTGAAGATCATTCCCATACTTTCATTCCATGGGGACCCTTTAGTCCTTTGTCCTGCTGATTCCTATTTTGAAAATAAATTGGAAAAGTCTTTTAGAAGAAGGGCTTTAGAGTATAAAACATTTGGGACTTTCCAGTTTGAAAGAGAAGCATAGTTTTATTTGTCTTTAAATAATAAAGTGTATTTTTTTCTGTTTAAGTATTTATAACAAGTGAGACTGGGGTTTACAGTATGTAGTGTAGAATTCCATTTTCCAGAATGTTCTATCACTTTTTAATCACTTTATACTTTTAAAAAGTAATAATATAGGATGCTCAATCATTCAGGTTCATGAAACAGTATTTGTAGAATAGGCAACCGCTTATTGTGAAGCTTGTTTTATACTTTATGTCTCTAACTAACAGCTGTGAGCCTCACGGCTAACCCTTTATACTATGAATTGAACAGGAAAATAAAAATTATATTAACTAAATAAAGAAATACACTATTTTTCCTCTGAATTTTTACAGTGGAACTTTCCTCATTTCCTGTTAATATTCTTGAATTTTTCAGTATCAAATATATTTTTAATGGCATGTTTGGTTTTTTTTCTTAATCTGGAATTCACAAAGCAATTAATTAACTTTAATTAATTAATTAATCAATGTTTATATTACCTTAAAAAGTTACTTTTGAAAAAATGATATTTGGGAAATACTGTAAATAAGAGATCATTTTACAAGATTAGTACTACTCTGAACTGCTGCTGAGATTTAGCTTTCAGTTCTCCTAACTTTGGCTCAAATGTAAAAGATAAGAAGAAACAATTTCAAATGTCAGAAATCAAAATAAGTTACTAGCAGAGTTAAAAAACGCAATCATACATTTTTCATCTCACAGAATAATGTAATGATTTGCTTTTTAAAGGAGCATTTTACAGAAAGTACCAAAATGTAGTTGAATTAATATTTTTCAGTGTCAGTGCATGACATTGCTTTGCTGATGAACAGATATGTAAATCTGTCTTGTTTACTCTGGGGGCAACTGTTGATAAAACAAGGCCCAAAACACTTGGAAATAAATAGATGAATCCTGAGTCCAAGTGATTTTCTCACATGATTAGCATCTAGATCCTGATGAGGGAATAAAAATTCTGGGGAGTAAAGGTTGCATGGGGGAGACAGCATTCTGGATACAGCGTACTTCATTAACTTTTTTTTCCCCCTAGTCTCTTGTTCTGGCTTGGAGTCTGTTCCCTGAGCTGTATCTATTGTATTTAAAGTATGGAAGTTGGAATCACAGTTACAGTTTGTCTATAAAGTCAGTGTCTGTGCAGCAAGCACTAGGTCTGGATAGCAAAAAGTACTGCTCATGACTCATCAGTATTTTATTATGAAGGTGATTATTGAGACATTCTTACAATTCTTGGCTAGTACTTTCATTAATGCTTACTCATTATACACACATCCATACTCCTGTCTGGGCCCAAAACCTGTTTCTGTTGACAACTTAAGCCAAGCTCTGATCTACTACTGCACAGATGGTATGGATGTGGATTTTGTATTATAACCATATCTGCATGATAAATGATTCATAGGAATCCAAATCAATGTCAGTATGGCTCTTGATTTAGACCAATGAATCACAGGATTCCCCTTTGTGGACTTCAGAGCAAGTTCACAGTCATTACTTTTTAAAGCTACAAAATGATAAATAATTTTCTTNAGAGGCCAGCACCCTCCTCTCTACGACCTCCTTTCAGGTAGTTACAGAGAGCAATGAGGTCTCCCCTCAGCCTCCTCTTCTCCAGGCTAAACACCCCCAGCTCTCTCAGCCATTCCTCATAAGGCCTGTTCTCCAGCCCCCTCACCAGCTTTGTCACTCTTCTCTGGACTTGCTTTAATTGGGGCTTAATCTTTTTAAAGGTGGAATAACCGGTTGTATTGCTTTTCTTCCCCAAATGTGAAAGTGATGTGCCAGGAGGTGATCACTCTGGGGCTGCCCCTCAGCCTCATGACTGGTGTCTCTGTTTAGCTCCTTGTTCTTGCTGAAGTTAGATTTTGATGGAAGTCACAAGGTGGGAGGTACTAACTCCCACACGTTACATGTACCTGCTCCTTGCCCTGCTGCTCTTTAGCTCCTGCCTGTTCACTGGCACGGCTGCATGGGCCACAGGCTGCAGAACCCTGATTTAAAACCTGATGAAGTTTTCATTAAATGAGACAGATTTCCTGAAGTCTCATCCTAATTTTGTCAACGTTTGTCCTTTATTAAAAAAATACCACCTTGATTAGCATTCCGTTCAAAAGGAACACAGGACTTGAAAGTAATATGAACAGTGTGATTCAGACAGCACACTGCGAGTTCCGTGTGTGGAGGCTTTCACAGCGCCTGCCTGCAGTGGGGAGAAGAGCCTCGCTGCAGAGAGAACAGATGCATTTCAGAGTTGCCCGCCAAAGGGAGTGTATTATGCTCCCTTTTTAAACTTTCCCAAACACACACCATCTGCTTCGCGCTAGATACTTACAGGGTTTGATCAAATTAGAAGTCATGCTGAAAGAGAAAACTAAGGTTCGCATAAAAGCTGCAGAAGTCATGGCTCTGTTGCTTTAAACCTTGAGTATTAACCTCAATGAACTGGAGGAAACTTGCAGCTTAGTGACATTGCCTATTACATGTTTTCCTTTATAGCCTCAATCAGAGTAATATGTGAAAAGTAAGATTGAGAAAATATTCTATAAAATGTCAGCAGGAGAAAACAAGAATGATGGACAATGAGTGGCTGATAAAAATGAGGTAAAAGTACTGAAGCAGATGTTGACTGGTTCAGAACAGATACCATAAGATGTGCCTGACTGCAGGAGCAACCTCTGAAAACACTAGAGTTCAAAAAGCTTTCTTCTGGTGCAGAATGGTAGGACCTAAAATCTGCGCTAGGAAAGTCACCTAGTAATTGTATGACAGTGATACAAATGAAACTGAGACAAGCAGAGGGACTTCAATATATTGTTATCAAATAAGAATAGTTTTCACAGTCAGAAATAATGAGGTTTACAATTTTTTCAAAGTTTTAGCAAGGCAACAGTCTTGCACCTGTTTCAATTCTGAGGCTCTGATTTGCAAAGTTATTTACTTATTGCTTTGTTCAGCATTTGAAAATGCGGATTGCATACCTAAGGCTGGTGAGACTCTAGGAAAACTTCTCACTTCTGAATGTAAAGCTTAGGCTCCTTTGGATCTGTTTATTTTTAATAGCTGTGCTTGAGTTTAGGCATAAGATCTTACAGCTAAGTGACTCAAGCCAAATCCAAAGTGAGTTTCCTGCCTGTCCTTAACCCCTGCTCTGTGCTCTCTGGCAGGGCCTGGTTGCCAATACATTAACTGTGTGGGCTAAAAAAGTTTTACCTCAGCTGTATTTTTTACACACAAGCTGCTGTGATGCTGTAGACAGTGATAAACCAAGCAGGCGTGTTGCAAAGCTGAAAGAGGTTTTCAGCAGTCCTGAAAACAGAGGTCTCCACTGTTTGTAGAGAAAAGATGTGGTACAAGTCATCAGCTCCTCCTGAGATAAAGCATATGAAACTTGACATATAGGTTTTGCTGTGTTAAAACTGTTGAAATTAAATCTGAGGCACAATCAGAAAGAACATATGCCACAAATTGTCTTGTTTTGAAGTGTTGTTTGGTCTTTTGGGGGCAATTCTAAATTAGAACTATAGACATTTAAAACACTTCTAAAATAATGACAAAACATCATGGAAAAGACAGTGTTGAAGACATTTCTGAGCCATCTAACAACAGGAAGCAGAAGATTTTTTTTCTTTTTTGAGCATCTGAGATCCAGTTATCTCAAAAATGCTTATCTTGCACTAAAATATTTTCTCATCTTATATGATGGCCCTATAGTTTACTGCCAGATGTGGATATTTATTTAAACTTAACCTCTAAACTCTGTAAAACCCATTCATAACTTCTCACTTCAATCATTCATTTAATGCTTATCTTAGTTTAGAAAACCCTCAATAAGAGATGCTTAAAATCATAAACGTTTAGATTGGTACCTTGGACATGAATTGGACACAACTGGTAGGGCAAATTTGGAATAATATTTTGATTTGTTAACCCTGTTAGAACAGGGCTTGCTTTTCTCTCTTTCCCTTAAAAGCAGCCAGGCACAAGACATCTCACAGGTTGTTGTTTGGGGTTTTTAAAATTTTTTTAATTATGTATGTAGAACTTTTTAACATAAAACAGGCCGATACAAAGGAGATTGTTTTTCTGTTCACTACACATTTGAAACCAGGAGGCATTGCAATCTTCTGTGCCACATCTTGATTACATTCCTGTAGAAGATAGCATTTTTCTAAAAATTAATTTGCTTTTTAAAGATCATTTCACAAGCCTACACTGACATTCCACATAAGCGGAATGTGATACTGGCAAACTAGATAATCTATATCACGAAGTTTCTACAATATCTGTTCATAGGACTTTGATGCTGGGGTTATTTCTGGCCTATGGGCTAAGGGAATTTAGACTAGCAGTGTTGCCAGGATTACTTTGCTGATTAGAAATTAATTTCAGATTCCTGTTCCCATGATAAATTTTGTAGACTTTCACATAGGTATGATCTAGAATATATAAATAGTGTGGTGACATGATGGGAAAAGGGATTGATGAAGGAACTGCACAAATCTGTCCAATTTATCTTTACCTTGAATTATTTTTAAATTAACCTTTCTTTTCATCTACAAGCTCCTTGCTTGAGGCAAAACAGTCTTTACTTCACAAAACCATCTGCCTGGTTTCAAGACTTTCATATAAATGGACAGACCTAGAATAAGGCAGCATATAGCGACAGGCAATTTGACAGGAGCTTTGACAAATTGGAGGTAAATTACATGAACATAAAGAACATACTACTGAATGCCGAGTGATATACTAATTACATTTTTGTATATAATAAGTGAGAGACAGCTAAGATGGAAGGCAGTTACCAGTTGCACGCTAGATGGGAGGTGCATTGGGTGCATAATTCATTAATTCTGGAATTTTTGAATTTAAAGCTTTAAGGGGCAAACCCCCCATTTATTAGGCTAAAACTGTCCTGAACTTTTTTTACATCTGACAAAAGAAATCAATGAAGGGTAACGGAGGTTCTTTATCAGGCAGCAGTATCTGCATAATAAATCAAGTTTAGTCCCATTGTTGATATTGTTAGCACTTAGTAAAATAATATTAAAACCCAAATCAGCTAGCTTGTGCAGCAGTAAAAATCCCAGCCTTGAATCTAGTACAAAAAAATATCAATTATTCTTAACATTTTTGTATGTCTTAGGAGTGTGTCCTCTAGAATCCGAAGGGTGGGGAAGAAAATATGTTGTTTGCAACTTTTATGGCTTGTTAGCAGCACTAAATAGGAGACAACCCAAGTGCAGCATTAGTGGAGTCAAACACATTGGGTCAGCATGAGCTATCATGGTATCACTGGTGAATTCAGTAGGACATTAGAAGTAGCTGGTACTAGAAAGGAAGTGTCTGAACTGAAAAAAATGTTCAAGTAAAGAACACAATAAAAAGGTAAACACAGCATATGTATAATATTCACATCATCCATCCTTTTTAGCTGTGGCAAGTCTTGTTATATTTGTACAACACCTTGCACAGTGAGGTCTTACTCTATAATAGAAGCTTCTAAGTATGCATAAATAACAGTAAGCATTTCTGTTCCTCGCTGAGCAAATTTAACTAAGAATGCTTTCTTCAGAAAAGCAATATTGAGTGAACAGACCATGAAAACTGTCACTGGGCTTTTTTCTATCATCTATCAGGCTTTATGTGCTGTTCCTATAGTACCAGGTTTAGTTGCAATGTCTCACAGGGGCACTTTTCAAAGATATACCCTGTTTTTATTTGCAATTAGAGCTGTTATCTCTCTCCTTAAATAATGCATTTCATAATTTAAAGCAGACAGGGAAAACTATACAAACATGAACTTAAGTGTATCTCTGCAATGCTCCTGCAAGGAAGTTTAAAATGATGATATTGTTATTATTTTCATTGCTAAATCAATGTACCAAATACAGTAATCAAATCTTAGACAGGGGTTACCAAAAGAGTTTTCACTGAAAATGGCTTGCAGTACTTGACATAGGCTTGTTTGTAACTCACCAAGCAGTTAGCAAAACATTAAAAATACACCTATTTTTACAAATGCTTTCCAAATAAGGTATCTTTACCAGATCTGTAAATATTGCAGGCCACTGCTCTTAGAGGAAAGGATAGTGATGGAGTAAAATGGAAAGAATGAAGACTCTTAAGTATAGCAGTTGTCAAAATGGCATACAAATCCTCACGCAAAGGTTGCTACGGACAAGAATTCTTCATTCTTCATTTGTATTTTGCCCACTGAGAAAAGTTAGAAGCTGTTTGTGTAGAAATGGTGTGAAGTCTTGCAAAGGATAAAAGAAGAAAAACATGAGTTGGGATCCTATCTGTCTTTTGGGCGCAACAAGGACCTGTAACAACACACTACGTTCGAATGCCAAAGACCCTTGAGGAAGTGTAAATCTGGATGTAAACAGTCTGAAGTGCTCCTCGCACTTGCAGGCAATACCTGTTATAACCTTCTCTTAGAAAGGAGAGACTACAAACAACAACATTATTAAAATATGAATATAATATCAGAGGGCAGACTCTTCATCCATACAGAAATCTTATCTTTGTTAAAAACAATTTACATTCTATTTAAATATATTTTTATAATACATATATATTGAGGCAGGGTCTGTTTTTGTAATATTTACCTGAACTTCATTTTCCATTCGGTGTTTAGTAATGTTAAGCAGCTTGCCTTTTTCTTTTTTCTTACTTTGAAAAATATTCGATGCTTGGCATGGAACTTCCTTTCTAAGGTTCTATGAAATGCACTGAACTGATCAGATTCCCTTAAGGCAACATTTCAAATACTGTTTTGCAAAATGTTCATAACAGCAGACAAGCCACACATTTCAGTACACATGATTTCTTGGTTTCTTTCCTTAGTAATTGCCCCTCAGATGTTAGAGCTTCAGTGCAAAATCTCAAGATGCTCTAATAGAGGTCACTGTCAGAGCTTTCCATAGACTTCAATTGAGTTAGGTTAAGCTACATTTACCTGTTTTGCAAACAAATTATATACTGCTCAGTGCATATTTATCTGGTATTTCCTACTTACATTATTGCTTACATAAATGGGTCAATTAAAAGAACACCCGGAATTTCCATTCCTCAAGGAAATGTATCCTGAGTTGCTGAAATGTATTCTTGCCATCTCAAGAACCAAAGAAGTTTAGTTAGGCAAATGAATGCAACTGCCTTCAAGATTAAAAAGAAAGGACTTAGAAGAGAATTTGGGTGAATTTCATACTGGAGTTCATGAACTTGATGCTAGTAATGCTTAGTAATAGGGATGTGGGAAAGGAATTTAGTATTCAATTCCATATGTGACATAAAAAATTGTGCTTGATTATCATACACAAATATTGTATTGCTAACAAACATAGATTTCAGTATATGGAAATCATAAACACCTGCTGGTAGTTAAGCTTTTTTAAGTTACTTCCCTTTCATTCTTTTAAATTCAATATGATCACAGTGTTCTTATCTGCTCTGACAGCAGCATTCCAATATAAATCTACATTTTGCTGCTGTGGATTGTGCTCAGGAATCAGTGTATTTCCATTACCCTTCAACCTGTCACAGTGTTGTTAACTGCTGTGGTCTCTCATTAGGCAAACCTGGCACCTGCTGGCCCCAAACGCCAACCTCAGAGAAGAATTTTTCTTATGATAACATATGGACGTTAGCATCCCTGTCTGCTTTACTTCCTTCTTTTTGTGTCTGTCTCTACATCTTCACAAGAAGCCAACGCAGTAGTAGCATTATTTTCCCCAGTGACTTCTTGTTCTGTTATTTTCTCTTTATGTGTACCAGTCCATGCTTTCTTTGTATTGCTGTTTTCCAATGTATGGAGAGTTCTTTAGTAGATGGAAGTGTTCTAGCAAAAATTTCAGGATCTTCATAGTAAACCACACCTAGTACAGCATGTTATTCCTCTCTTACAGCATTCTGGGATATTGATTATGGCACGGTAGAATGCTCTCTTTTCCTTGTCATGACAGTACACTAGGTTATGCTGCATGTTTTCTAAATGTGAACGTATCCTAAGAAAAGCAGACACCAGCAGCAACTGAGAATACCTAGGAGGTCTTACAGGCAGTGCAGAGTACATGGAGTCAATGTAAAAGTTGCCCAGCTGTTCTGAGTGTCAAACAGTAATAGTCCAACTAATACACTGCTGCACCTGTGGAGTCATAATAAAAGAATATGAGACATGTGTGAAAGTTATCATTGATTTGTACTGAGGAACGCTAGAGAGTATTTTTTCTAGAATAATTTATTTTATGAAAAGTTTTGCTCAGTGCAGACTAATTCCTTTGTAACTGCTATTGTTACTGCTGCAGTGCTGTATTTTAACAACTCTCAGTTTTGTTATGGCTGTGAACCTTTCATAGTTTCTTTGTCCTTAGGATGTCAGACATGAAAGGGAGGCAGTGTCATGCTGTTCATGAATTCTAGGTGCCTTGATCCTTGATCACTTTGTTAAATCATTAGAGGGAGATCCCTCTGAGAATTATCAAAATTCTCTGAAGAGTCACTTATGAAAATGAATGTAACTCTCTCATAACATATATCACTTCCAATCCTGTCTAAAGTCAGGCTTCTCTCTGAAATGTTTCCCAATGTTAATCAGTAATCGGGGCACAGATTGGCACATGCTGCTGGGCTTTGAAGCTATTCCCATCATATGATTTGTCACATCCTTAGTAAAACTTTGCATGATTTTTATACATATTGCATTAGGCTTCCTTGCTTAAGGACTTTAGATTTCAGCAAAGTACTTGAGAGCACTCAAGTGCTGGACATTTGTGAGAGTTTCACATTAGCGAAGTACAAGGTGCTGCTTGACAGCTCTGACTAGAAGATTGAGAAGCGGGTTATACTAGTCATCTCTGTTGTGATATCACTGCTGGGTAGCTTTTCCAAATCTCAGTGCAGACCTGTATTTCCCTCGCTGGATGCTGTTAGGTTGTACCCCAGCTATTCTTTCCATTTGCTTGACGGGAGACATCCCAAAATCCTCTGCCGTGTAGAGTTCAGTACATCTGCTGCCCTGGAATGGGCAGCTAGTTTTATTATGATTTATTTTGTTCTCTAAATGAAAGGGTGTAAATCACAGACTGTTTTATTGTTGATGATTTTTCTTGCAAAAGAGGAGAATTTTTAAATTAGTATTTTCATGTATCTAAAAGAACCTACCACCTTTTTCTTGAAAAGTTATTAAATTTTAATTAATATTTTCAGAGCCTTATAAATTTTGATTGCTCATTGTCTGTAAAAATAAATTTATAATGCTTTAATTTTTAAGTATACTTTGCAAGGAATGAGGGGTATATTTTAAACTGCTTAAGGAAAAATTTAAACACCTTTAAAATTAGAAAAATAATTTCCTCTATTCTGGTCATAATTATTCATCTTAGATTCCACTGTTTTTATGGGTTTTTTAAAAAATTTTCTTTTCACCTCTAATTTAGAAAATAATATATTACAAATGTATCTAACGAGAAGTCTACACTTTCTGTAGGTGTTTAGTTCATGAATGATAGTTCAGTTTCTGAAGAATTCCTATCATAACCGAACAATCTGTTAAGTACTAACTGGGGACAGTCTTTCCCCTGCCCACTGGGTACAGTGAATGAAGAGGGGAAACATGCTGAAAACTAATCTGAATGTTATTCTGTAATTAAGACTAGTTTTTTAATCATGTGATACAAGAAGCAGAGAGGGATGGGATCAGAGATCAGAAATTGTAAGGGATTGTTAAGACCATAAACAGAAATCTAGATAAGGAAAATTAAGTAGAAAACAATATAGCATGAGTATAAAAATCTGTGGTAAACAGGTATTTATCCTCCTACAAAATTTATTATGCTCTATGTTAGCAGTACAAAACAGGAGACTAGAATCCAGATAATAGTAACCCATTTTTTAAGAGAAATATGTTCTAATTGAAACACAAAGAAGTACAACCAGCTCTTTCTTGTGGTCCTAATTATATATTTGAAAAGTAATGTTTCAGAAGTGTTTTTTTTTAAATTTAACTTGTAATAACATTTCCATATTTGTTTTAGAATTTTATAACCATCTTTAGTAACATATAAGTGAAGGAAGAGTTGAGAGTGCCAGCTGTAGATTAGTGCTTCTGATAGTTCTAACATAACTGAGAAAAAAATTATTTCTTAGCAAAGTCTAAATTGCAGCAGGTTTTCACTGTATTTACAGTAATTATTTACTTTCAGTTGCAGAATAGTGAAAGCATAGATGCATGAAGTCTCAAAGTAGTTCTAGAAACAGAAACTGAACTTTTCGTTACTAATACAAGTGGTTGCCTGAGGTGATTTACAAATATCTTTAGTAAGTGGTAGGTTAAATGATAAATCTTGATTACATAGTGTTTGATAGTTTATAGGGTTAGGGAAAAATAAAAAAAAAGAGTGAAGGCGTAAATATATAATGGAAACATATTTTGTATGAATTGCTGTACTGTTCTGGCATCAACAAAGTAGCACTCTTATACCTACTCTCAAAACACCTGGAGAATTTCTTAAAATATTTCAAATCGATTTATAGCCAGGTCTGTATTTACTAGCCACTACATTTATCTGTTCTAGTATATTGTACATTATTCTGCTTCTTTTACCCCTTTGGTTGGAAAACTCTCTGACAGATTCCTCTTTGGTCAGTCCTTATGGGAATATGAATGAAGATTATAGAAAGAGAAAATACAGAAACATCTGCAGTGGGTTTAGTTGAGCTCTTATAGAGGAGCAGAGTCACTTCATTTTTGTGCCAGTCTAGCCAGAAGCTGAAAAGGGAATGTGTGGTACCACTTCCTATCACAGTGAGATAAGGAGATTGCCTTCCATGGTTGGATAAGAGGCATTTACTGAAGAAATTATTCTGTAAGGAAATAACTAATGGGAAACAGACCTGTAGAGGACATAAGAAATATCTAAAGATGCTCTTGGGAGGAACTTTCAGCTATGCAGTGCTGGCAGATACAATTATAGAGGATTCTGAAACTGCATCTGCCAACTGAAATAACTGGCAGTGAACAAAGGATGATGAGTGAAAGAAAATAATCGTTGGTATGGCTGTGAAATGCATTATCTAGTCATTTCCAGCATCAGTAACAGCAAGAGCATTCCTATTTTATTTGTGGGAGCACATGTGAGGTTTAAGTCTGGTGTTACAGCAGTGAATGAATTTGTAAAGAACTTTACAATATTGTAAGACATCTAAAAAAAACCCAACCAGGTGTTTTTGTGCAAAGTCCGTAGTCACAAAGAAAGATGATTTGTGTACCCTGGAACAGGTTTTCATTTCTCTTTCATTCCCTGGAGTATATATTGAAAAATGATGGCCAGTGCATAATTTTATGTCACTGGCTAAATCTGACCTGACCCTGTCACACTGCCAGGATCACTTTCTCTACTTGAAGAATCAGCTTCCTCACAACTTTTTTTTTTTAAAAAAAAAGAACCAAAAAAACCAACCTTTCCCTATGACCTTACCTGTGAGCACACTAGCTTTCTTTCGGTCGTAAATAACACACTGCAATCTGAGATGAACATAAGCACTAGTAATAAAGGTCATATAGAAATATGCATGGAGAGGTAGACTAGCCAGAGGTGTGAAAGAACGGGAAACCAACTTAATTTGCTTGCAAACACAATGACCTCCAAAGGCAGTTGCGTTGGAGCAGCACAGGTGTGACAGAAAAGGACTGAGGAAGGCCAAATCATTTCATCAAAAAGCCAGTGTCTCCAAGAATGGGACACCTTCTCTGAGTGTTCTGTCTACAAATGAGTTTTTGCTAACTACTTGCCACTAGCAGGCCACGTAATTCAGGATTTAAACATGATTTATGACACTAGAAGCAAATATGTGTTAGGAAAAACAGGTTCTCTGCCAGCTAGAGCTTAATCTTATGAGCGTGTCTGTCTTTCACAGAGAAGTGAAACACATGAGCAAGCTTTCCCAAATTACTGGCTAATCTACTTTCCAGTGACTCTGAAACCTGTTACTGAAAGTACAAATAGCTGTCAGGTCTGAGCTAATTAAAATGTTAGGATTAACCTAAAGCATGCTGTTGCCCAAGCCTTCAGCAAATGAGGAAGTCATAGAAGAAATAAAATGGACATTTAACTGGTACTAACCTAGAATGGACTTCTCAATTTAAGTAAAATATCTGAGGAATTTATGTGACACAGTGAACTTCTGAAAGGTTTTAACTGTTGCTTAAGTTGTCCGTTCTTTCAATGGAAATAAAAGCAGTGTATCATGTTACTTAGAGTTAGGATGTTTTAGTAATGGGGTGGGAATGATTTATAAAAGCAATTGTAATTTATGATACGCCTTTTTTTTACTAGTGGCAGTAGGTGAGGATTGCTTCACTCCTACCTGAAGTTATTTAATCTAATGGACTGTACATATGTGTATATATAAAAATATGACTATGCATCAATCTATAGAAAGGGAACAAATTTAAAGCAGCACAACCACTCTGATGTAAACAATCAGGTTTAGGGAGGTTGGACAA